>JASTWR010002026.1:0-28162 GCA_030770355.1 Harpagoxenus sublaevis | reverse complement strand
AGGAAACTTGTAAAATACATGGCCCTTCTTTTTCTACAATAACTTGAGAAAATTATACTTCTTTAATTAGTGCGGAGCAGGTCAAACACAAAGCTTACTTATGCCATAACTTTTCCTTTTTCCTCTTTAATATATTTATAAAATATTATATTGTTTAATAAAGAACACGGATACCTTCGTGGTTGACTACATAATTCTATTCTTTTACTTTTATAGATATCTACATCTTCAATTTTTCAACTTATTTTTAAATTTTACTTTTTTTCAAATCTATATATACTATTGCATTAGAAAAATTTTTGTATACTAATTATTGCACTATTTCTTATTAATAGAAACTCTTACAATGAACACGGAAACATGCCTGAGCGGAGTATGATATGACGAAGTTACCAAAATTTGTTTTACCTAGAATTGATCAACAGCCGCAGACAAATGGACGGCAAGCATTACAACAGCTGGATAATTCAAACTCTCAAGTTTAATAGCAACTCTCTTGTATTTTTGTACCCTGTGGTTATTTTTCCTGTTGCGTTCAATGCAACGTTTGGAACGTTATCGATGTCCAATATGCGATACTATACTTATGAAAAGCGTCTTAGAGTTAGAAAACCGTAAAGCTGTCTGTTTCAAGCAATTTCGTTGTAAAGGCAGGCTGCAATCTGAAAATTTTGTAGAAAAAGAAAGCATTTTTTATATTGGTATTGTTTGTATTGATATTCATATTTTTGCAATTATACTTATATAATTCAGTTTCGTCCGTCTTTAAAGTACAGTTATGTATTGTGGCGGTGTCTACATGAGTTAAACTTACGTATATGTAATTATCTTGTCAAATAGTGACTACAGAAAGCGACAGTTAATGATATAAATATGCAGAATTTTTGTTCCAAATTATTTCTATTTTGCTGTAAATTAGTTCAGAGCGGGACATTTTTTTCATCTTTTCTTATTTTATTTTTATGTCGATAAAGCGCCTATTGAAATGTATATGAAGATTATAGTTCCTAAAGTAGTTTATACGTAAAATACATGTAGTTCACTGTAATAAAATATGTATGTAGATTTTACCTCGTGTGCAAGAAATACATAACCTTCTATATATAGGAAAAGAATATCAAATAATTTTTATCATGTATCTCTTGCACACGAGGTAAAATCTCATACATATTTTATTACAGTGAACTACATGTATTTACGCATTAACAACTTTAGGACCTATACCTTCACATACATTATATACATATAAAAGTATGTATAAACGTATAATACGCTGCAATGTGATATTTTCATGACGTCTTTTTAGAGATTATGTAACATGATACACACAGTTTATAAAAGTGTTAATAAAGATATAAATTGGCAAAGCAACAAACAAGAACGTGTTTTAATAAAAAAACATCATAATTTTGCAATAATCGTAGAGACGTTTACACAGCGGCTTATAATCCAGTTTAGTATCTGTCGTATATCATCCGATCGAAAAATTTTTTGATCATAATGATTATTTCAATACAAGTCTATTTTGATATTCTAAACATTTGAATCAATCTCTTTTAATATATATACAGTAGAAATTGTAATTTAAGTATTAAAAAAGGGGGTTCATATTTAAATAATCATTATGATTAAAAGAAGAAAATTTTGGATCGGCTAGTATACGATAATTATTAAATCGGTTATAAGCCGCCGTGTAAACGTAGTCATATATGACACTATGTATTTCTATTGTCTCTATTAATGTTTTATTACGAGAATAAACTTTTAATTCTATATCATATATTGTACATTTAATACATAATGTGCTTCTTGTTTTGATTCTTGTAATGGACAATAAATGGCATTGTACAAACACGCTTTGAAAGTAAAGGATTAATTCCCCCAAAAGTCAGAAAGATAAAAGATGATCGTTAATGTTTTCACAACATTTCACAGAATTCTAATAGCGGAGAAAATTACAATCAACTCTCGCTTAAAAGAATCTCGTGTTTCGTTAATGAATTCTTTTCTAGTGCTCGATAGGAGGCCTGCTGTGCAAATTACTATAGATGCGTCAGATATGCGGCTCTCAGTTCTGTTATATCTGAAATAGGCGTTTGAAAATGTTATTAAATAGTATAATATATTAGAGGTTTCATATACAGAATAACTTTATTAGAAATTTCGTCAAATCTCATGAGCATATATATATTACAGTATACGTACGTATAGTTTATTAAATAGGAATTTACCTGAAGGACACAGCAATTTGCATTGTAAATTACTTCTTTCGCAGCACTGATGGAGATATTGTACAAAACACCATGATATGCTATCTATAACAAAGATATGGAAATCTGGTTCATCACTGAAAATAAGAAATCTATTACTGCTTGGAGTATTGTTAGTAATGTCATTAAACTGCATTCTTGTCAATTATTACGAAATATATAAATACACAATACTTACTAAGATTGTAATGTTTCGAAAAGAAGCTCAAAGAAGCATATTTCTGAAATAAAAATAAATTACGAGAGGTTAGGAAATCTGTGAAAACAACTGTGTGCCCAGGCAAAGATACGGAATGGTATAATATAATTATTAATTATTTACGGACTATACCACACCATGTAAAAAGTAGAAATATACTTAGTACACTTTTTCTTTCCACAAAGTTGCTGCGCTCCAAAGTGTTATAATCATAAGCAACCACAGCAAATTCGTCAGCAAAAAAATCGTAGTTGTAAACAACTTGGAGCGTAATGACTAATTTATTGGAAAATATGTATGCTAATTATTTTGTAGACAAACATGTTTGTGCGTTTTATTGGTACGTTGCTATCCGTCAATAATTAATAATTATATTACATTATTATTCATTTTTGCCTTGCACACCATTGCCATTTCTTAGATATATATACGCTTGATCGAACTGTGTGCGAAAGAACTGTGTGCGATTGAACGGTGCGCGAAAGAACGGTGCGCGATTGAACGGTGCGCGAAAGAACTGTGCGCGATTGAACGGTGCGAGAAAGAACTGTGCGCGATTGAACGGTGCGCGATTGAACGGTGCGCGAAAGAACTGTGCGCGAAAGAACTGTGTCCACTGTAACAAACGTGTATTTACAAAATAAAGTTAATAATATATTTCAAGGAATTCCAAATTATATAATAAAAATATATGTTGTGTCCAAAAGTAACGATGTCCAATTAAACGGTGCGCAAATGAACTGTGTCCAAACAAACTGTGCGCAATTGAAACGTGTCCAATTGAACGGTGCGCGACTTTATGTGTCTAATAGTGCGGTGTGCAATTGCAACGTGTCCAATTGTACTGTGCGCAAGTGAAGGCTTCTCGTGACCGCCGTAGAGTTAGCAGACAAATTGAATATTTTTGATTTTTTTTTTTTTTTTATATATTTTGGGAATCATTTGGGGAAGTTTGGAAAAATTGTTTAAACATTTGGGAAAGAATAGATTTTGTGTTATTAACAAAATTTATCAAGCGTCAAGTTAGCAGATAGCAACTATGTTTAATGTTTATTATAAGTGGAATCGATTGGAAATCATTTGGGGATGACATCTTCATTGGAATTTTTATTTGGGAAAGCTTTGTATTCAAAATAAAAATAAAAATAAATTTAGGTCTCTGTTCTTTTTCGCTGCACTTCTGCACTAGTGCAACAAATGAACTTATTGCACTAGTTCACATGTGTAGCGAAAAAGGACAGACCATTATCGGCAGTAGTGTGAAAATTACATATTTTTCGGAGGAGCAGCGAGTTACGTCGAGACCGTCGCATGACAAAACATACTCCGAAAAGAAAATTTGTAGATGTTATTTTCTTGATATATACCTACGTGTATTCAGTTAGGGAACACATATGTGTATCTCTACGTATATATATTTATGTAATTTTTAACATTATATATAAACTGCAAGAATTGATTAAGTTTAAAATGTTTTATCGTGAAGAGGTTAGTATTCATATCTAACATACTATTTGAGGAATATTTCTTGACGGGAAAGCAATTCGTGTTAATTCATAAAATATATTCGTATATTGAATATTCACTTAATGGACATACTACGTTTACGCGAGCGTTCACTGCAAAAACAAATGTGTTATTTTTACACATTTTAAGTGCATTATTGCCTGTAGACACTTTTTACACGTTTTATCGTGTGTAAATTAAAAACACACGTGAAGTGTGTAGTTTTATACGTGTAAAATGTGTAAAAACAACACGCATAGGCGCGTGTTGTTTTACACGTGTAAGAACAACACGTGCCTATGCGTGTAGTTTTTACATGTGTTCGTGCTGGATAATCCCCGCCAAAATTAGGCGTATTTCGACGGCCGATGCACACGATGCAACTCTAAAAATGGCCATTGTTGTATGTTATATAGCGATGTCTGTGTAACTTTATAACGCATATAATTTAGATGATACATTTTGAGATAAATCGTAAAAAATTCAATAAATGCGACTTGTTATCTTTTAAATGTATATATTAACTCAATATACATCTATACTTATGTTAATTAGATACGCATATATTTATTTATATGTATATGAACTGTATATATATATATATGTTAATTAGATACGCATATATTTATTTATATGTATATGAACTGTATATATATGAAACACTCCACGCTAACCCGATCTACAATATACAATAAGGCATACAAATTTGGGCTAACCTTTTGTTTGATAAGAAATTTATTTTAAAAAAATCAATAGTGGTTAGCGAATAATTATTAAAAAAAAAAAGTATTTATCTATTAGGTTTGCAACAACAAAAATTCTGGTCTATTTCCTATATACAGGATGAGGCAACATAGATCGAGTTGGAGTAGTTTATATATATATATATATATATATTAAATAGAATATACCATATATTACGGATATCTTACGGCGCAATTTCTAACCCATGGTTCAGTTTCCGTACAAACTTTTGAATCCTTTGGTTATTAGAGACTGTTCCAAGCACCTTATAGTCGATGAATCCCATTATATTTGCATATGCCAATGGATACGTCGTGTCCCAAACATAATAAGAAGCTAGCAAACACATAATGGTTTTGGCGACCGTAGGTTCCGGTATTTTAACTCTTATAAGTGTATCTGCTACCACAAAAGCCGAAGCTACGCCTTCTTCTGCGGTATATAAGACGGCACGTGGAGAATCTCCTTTTGCTCCGACCAGGTTCTCGGTGGAAGCCATCATCTGCCGGCATTATTTTATCTTAAAATAACCATACAGTCCATCCCACAATTTACCGGGCAATAAATCAGGACCGAATTATAAATTTTTCGGTTATAAGTAAATAATGTTATTAAATAAATAATATTATAAATAAATATTATTAAAAAATTATATATAAATATTTTTATTAATAATACTTTTCTTCGAAAGTTTATGCGATTTTAAAATTAAAACTGTAAATCATTATTTTTTATTTCACATAATTTTGGAAAATTGAAAAAGAACCTAAAATTCGGTCCCGGATTGCTGCTCGATAAATGGGATGAGCCACATCTATAGGATGGTCCTATGAAGGTTTTTGTCTCAAATGTTACCTGTTTTACAATGAAGAGAGGTGTCGTCTTTTTTTTATTTTTATTATAAGCGAGATCGTCATATAGTTGCACGATAACGGACGCTTTTCCGGCTTCGGTGATTGCGTCGATGCAATAATATGTGGCCAAGGTTTCAATTAGATTATCAACGCTTTGGAAAATGGTTTGGAGATTTAACTTTTTCCAAGTTACGAACTCGAAAATAATCTACAAATAAATAAATACTTGAGAAATGTATAAAAACGATTTACATGAGAATTGCGAAGTAGAGGACTGTACCAAGTCGTAAATTGCCAATTGTGGAAATTTCATCATTATGTCCATTAATTCTTTGGCTTCTTTCTCGATCCAAGATCGTCGCGTAGTCAACGTTTCCTGCAGGAGACGTCTTACGTGTGGTGAATCGACAATCTGGTCTTTTTTTTGTAATTCCTTCAAAGCCATTTCCGTATCAATACCCGTATCCTGTGATCTGTGGAATTAAGAAGAGAGAGAGGATGCATGAAAATTCCTTACGTTCTGTAATTCAATACTCAAAACTTACTTCTCTGATTGAAACACTACAGCGTCATTCGTCGAGCGCTTGCTGGGTATTTCAGCAGCGTCTACTTTAAATATCTTTCTTTTCAAGTTTGCTCGTCGATTCCGAATGTTGGTGCTGAGCTGTGTCCTTACAATACCCTGAAATCGCATTTATCAATATAGCTGTATTAATTTCTTTTTTTCTAAAAAAAGTAATTAAGGCATTACGAGCACAGTAATCAAATAAGAGTTGAATTATGAAAATGATATATATAATGATAAGATTATTTCGATTTCGAAAAAATCGTATTGTGATAAAGTGAGAGAATAAAACCTTGCAAAGCAAATTTGAAGTTGAAAAGATAAAGTTACGAGAAATTGAAAATAAAATAATATTTTGAACGATGAACTGGACGGAGAAAAAGTTATTTTAATTATGCAAATATTTCGTTATTTTGGTCTTCTTCGAATTGAATTTACAAAATTCCAAGATTTTATAAGTGTAATTACATCACGCTTTTTTCTATGATTTTCAGGAGATGTGTCTTAAAAATCTACGAATATATGATTTCGTTATAAATAAAAAAATGTCAATAAGCTTCTACATTTTCGAAACTTGAGTGTATAGCTATAAAAGTAGATAAAAAACTTACGCATCCGTTGTTTCCTCCCTTCAAACATGGGTATGTTTCAACTATGGTCATTGAAAGATTCTGATAATCTTGCTTTGTAGGCTGATTGGCAGTAATGTCAAGTAAATAAGAAGCCCAGAAATAGATAAAATCCTTTACTCCAGCAAAAACGCCAACGGTTTCCAATATTTTTTGAAGTCTCGGTGTTAGTTGTGGCAGATGTGCTTTATAAGGCACACACCTGGTACCTTTCCCTCGATGCTTCGAAGAAATATTTAGTGTTGCAACTGACGATGATGATTCTCCGACAGCAAGCTCACTCTTACTTGACTGCGCATGCAGATCTGTCGCCTTATTAGCTTGATCCTTGGTCGTCTAATACAATCAATGAATTTTCCAATTTATTTATAACATTAATTATATGTAAAAATTGAAAACGATAATATAATAAAAAATTATTCTGCAAATAGCTGACATTCGCTACAGAGTTGTTCGGCCGATATTAACTCTGTGCTTTACTAATGCAGCGATACTACGGAATGCATATATAATTTTAATTATTTTTCATGAATATATCATGAATAAATACTACTATATACATGGGGAATATTTATATATATATATATATATATATGTGTGTGTGTGTGTGTGTGTGTGTGTGTGTGTGTGCGCGCGCGCGCGCGCGCGCGTGTGTAATACAATTTTATGTTATTAATAAAAATTATTATGTTATTTTACTGTAGTCTGTAGCATACAACTCCCGTTCTTATATTTGGTATTACCGTGATTCATTTTTTGACAATTTCTTAATTTCTACAATTATTCATATATTGACGATTTTATTCGCCCAATTAATCTTACTCACCGCAATATTAGCATCGTTGATATCGGTTTTAGCATCGTTAATGTCGGTTTTAGCATCGCTTATATCGGTTTTAACATCGCTTATATCGCTCGTTCGTATCGCTTCTGCAGTCATCGCCGAAGGATGTGCATATAAGATGGGAATGTCCTGAATGTCCATCGTGATCCCGTCCTCCCAAAGATTATCACGGGTAGTTGCCCGCGTATTTGACATACTCTGTTCAGGTAGCGCGATAAAGAGAACCGAAATTTCTTCTTTGTCAGGAATGTCTTCATCATCGTCGATGTCGCATAGACGGTTCCTATCTGGATCTTGTTTCTGTAGAACAATGGATTTCCCTTTCATCGTTGCCAGCAACAATGCGTCTGTAGCTGTAGATTCCAGAAAAGCTCTCTTTACGGCAGCTACGTCTGTCTCACTTGATTGTTTTACATATCGGATGCACTTGCATCTTTCACCAAATACGCAGTACACTTTTTTTTCCATTTCGTATATGAGAAATGTACGACACATTCGACGTAAGATTCGCACTTTTGAAGAATTCACGCTTTCTGCACAGATGTGACCGCGGCGTACATGCCCTTGCCGGTATAAACAAATGAGTCGCGATTCGTGTGCCGCGTAGACAGCAAAACGCGCGCGCGTCGCGCGCATATCTCGCGCTCACTTTGGCTGCGTTCGGAAACATCACCCGAGGTGTCCTCGTGTATCATTTTATCCTTGTTTAACATTCTGTGAACAACAAGGATAAAATGATACTTGGGGGCACTCGGGCAACGTAGCCTTTGTCAATGCGAGTCAGAGTGAGATATACCGGCATCGCGAGTATAGAGGCCGATATTCATAGATCTGTATTCATAGTCGGATCTTATTTCAAGACCGTCTTAAATATTATCTTAAGATGCTAATACGGTTATTTCATTGGCTGGATGGAGTCGTAAGACTGCCTGACCAGACTTAAGACGATCTTAAATATAAGGCCATAGTCGGATCTCATATTTAAGATCGTCTTAAGTCTGGCCAAAAGCAGTCTTAAGACTGCATCTAGCCAATGAAATGACCGTATTGGCATCTTAAGATACTACTTAAGACGGTCTTGAAATAAGATCCAACTATGAAAACCGATCAGAGTGTAGGTACACGATCTAGGTGCCTGCACTATTTGTGCTGTTCAATTATCATTATTGGAAAAAGAAAAGTAAAAGGAGAAATATGAATCCCCTCGAGCGGGATACAACAAAGTGTTCAATGTGTTTAGCTAAAATATTAAATACCGATTTTATATCGCATGTCGTACGCTATCACAGATTCGAGCCACACTTTCAAGTTCAGTGTAAATATGATGGATGTGGTGCGACCTTTCATAAATGGAAATCATTTCGTCAGCATCTTTGGCGAAAACATCGTAATATACAAGCAAATTTAGAAGAAATAGATCCCACAAATCATCATCCTGATCCTGATGATGTAAACTACGAGGATGACGGACACGATGGCAACAATGGTGAGTTTCTCCTTTGCTTATGTCAATACATTTTTAATTAATTTTTATTATTATAAACAGTCTATCACAAATCAAATTAACAGTAAAAGAAACTTCCGTACAGTCAAAAAACCGATTTTTATACAAGTGGGTATTTATTGTGTACAAATATGTGTATTACTTGTATTCAATACACTCCACTTTTAAAGAAATATTTTTAAATCGCCAGTTTTAAAAGAAATATTTCCTTTTTTTCGTGTTCTTTGAACAGTATTTTTACAAAGTTCTCAAATTTCACATGTGCAATTGCTTGGAGCTATATTTTTATCATTTTTCTTTGTTATTATTATTTAAAGTTCTCCTCAGCTTAACTCATGACTCGTGACTTTCCTTGTGTTTAGGAGATGAGGAGCCACGCGTGAGTTCAGCAGAAAAACTTCGATGGCACGCGGCAAAATTTCTTCTAGAAATTCGTGAAGCTTGTAGGATCTCTCAAACTGCTATCGATCATATAATTGACGGTGTTCAGTATTTGATGGTGATTTATTCGTCCATTATACTGGTAATGTTTAGGATATTAAGGAAAAAATACTCATGACGTATTTAATAGCATTACGTTAGGTGGTTTACAATGCAATGTTTGAAAATGTATCTATATATTTTTGCAGGATGAAGTTCAACAGCATGCGGATCCTGTGACCTCCCTTGTTCATTTTGATAACGTGAAGAAATCGCACCAAGAGAAATTTCCACCATCAATGCTATTTTCTACAGTGAATACCAAGCACTCACTCGATAAAATGCTTGTTGAAGAATTCCACATGGTTTCTCCACAAAAACACGTTGTTTGTGAGGAACTGTTATGGAAAAAGAACAATCAGATTCTAGGCTTATCAGACTTAATTAATGTTGAGCGTTATGCATACGTTGTGCCGCTTTTGAATAATCTTACCGTGCTATTAAGTAATGACGAATTACGATTAAATGTGCAAAATCCGAAGGCACAGGTAGACAACGTCTTGAAGTCTGTGTTAGATGGCTCTTATTATCACGAGAACGATTTCTTTCGCAATAACAAAAATGCCTTAGCCATAATTTTCTCTTACGATGATCTTGGGATTGCGAATCCATTGGGTGTACATGCGAAGGAACAAAAACTATCCGTATTTTATTGGACTCTCGCAAATATTGACCCAGAAGTGCGATCAACTCGGAATACAACCCAATTATTTGCGATTTTTAAAACCTCATATTTGAAAAAAGGTGGGTTACAAAAAATATTGGAATTATTTGTCACAGAAATTATAACGTTACAAACTCAAGGAGTTACTGTAAATATCAGAGGACGCGGAGAAACCGTTTTTAAGGGGTCACTTTTATTTTTCGCGGGTGACACTCCAGCCGCGGCACTCATGGGAGGTTTTAAAGAATCCGTATCCGCTTATCGACCATGTCGTCAGTGTATGGCGACAAAACACGATTGGCATATAAATTTCTCAGAAGATAACTTCATTCTGCGTGACTATACAAGTCATGAAAATCATATTGCAATAATTAATGATCCAGACATTCCAAACAATACTACAGACTTTTGGAAAAAAGCGATACGGCGTCAATGCCAGAAGCCCACTCTTGGATATACCAAATTTTGACGTAACAACCTGTTTACCTCAAGATTCGATGCATATCTTACTCGAAGGCGTGGCTCTTATCGCTTGTAAGCAACTTTTGCGATTTTTTATCGAAGAGAAAAAGTTTTTAACATTAGCTGAATTTAATAACCGACGAACTAACTTTGACTACGGACATTGGAAAAATGACGCACCTGCAGTTGTGTTACGTGAACATCTTTCTGCAAATAATAATCTACGTCAAACAGCATCACAAATACTTGTGTTGTCTCATACTTTACCTTTTTTGATAGGTGAAAGGATAATAGATAGAGAAGAAGATGATACTTGTGAGCGAATGGAGTGTCACACACTCCTGTTACAGATATTAAATATTTGCCTCGCGTACGAAATTCGTCTAGAATCTGTTACCCTGCTATCTCGTATGATAGAAATATATATTGCACGATTTAAGCAATTGTATCCCGATTCTATAGTGCCAAAATTTCATTTTCTTATTCATATTCCGCGATGCATTCGGCTATTTAAACCAGCGCGACAACAATGGTGCTTTCGGTTTGAAGCTGCCCATGCTTACTTCAAATCATTAGTGCCAGTCGTACGAAATTTTAAGAATATGCCTTATACCTTAGCTTACCGACATCAGGCACGGTTATGTTCAGCACTTGCGACATATCCTGGTGCGCCCGCGAAAAGATTCTTGTATCAAGGCCATACAGTATATCCCGGAGTGACGGTGTTACTACCTAATTTGCCAAATTCTGAAATATTTGATAGATTCGTAGCTGACGCTGATAGAGATAGATGTTTAATATTAAGATCACCGAAAGTAGTCATCCACGGAACAACATATCGACGAAAAATCGTTATTCTTTTAGAGTGTAATGACGATTCACTACCTCTATTCGGACAGATCGAAGAAATTTTTGTTCTCCAGGAGCGTATATTTTTTCTCTACTCATTTCTGATGACCTTATACTTTAATAACAAACTTAATGCATACTGCGTTACAGAAGCGTGTAATAACGTTCAAGAGATAATTTGTGCTGAAAATTTAATTTTCCTTCATCCGGTTTTGCGTTTCACACTGATAGATGTAACGTATGTCAGCTTGATCAATCATGAACGTAATGAATTTTTTGGGTAGAATGGAAATCGCGTCTCGATTGTTCAGCATTATGTATATTTTTATTTTCCCTACACAATGTTTTTATAAATAAAACTTGAATATCAAAAATATATGCGAAATCTTATGTATTTTTAATTATTATTATTAATTAAATTAAATAAATAAATTATTATTCTAGAAAACTTGTTTACTTATTGTGCATCAGTGAATATATACGTTAATTGAAAACTATATTTGTCTGATCTCACGATATCAGATCAAGGTGGTTTTCAAAATTAACTTTCATTATTTATAGGTTAAATATACGATACGAATATTAACACGCTTAAACTGTGTTGCTTTTTTCCGTGTTATTTTCGCTCGTGTGTTATTATCAACGTGTGTTGCATCGTACAATATGTGTAACATAGTACTTTGTGTATTGATTCAACACGCTTTGGGTGTGTTTAAATTAACGTGTTGCTGATATTGCTTCGAGAAAGTGTGTACACTTTCTAACTATGTTGAAACTACACACTTACGTGCATTGCAAAACGAACAAGGGTGTAGTATCAACACAGCAGTCGCTCAGTACACGTGAACAAAGTGTATTGTGTTTTATTTCCACACACGTTGAACGCACGTCGAACACGCCTATTTTTTGTAGTGTTGCTTCTGCAGTAACTTACGATAATTCACTCATTTACTCGGAGTAAATTATCGTAAGTTACTACAGAAGTAACGCTCGCGTAAACGTAGTAATAGTTCGGACTCCGTCGTGAGCCAGCAATCCGACCAGACCTGTCCGCTGCTCACGACTTCCAGTCCCGATCCTGCTCCTTGCAAATCACCAGCTTTGTCGACGAGGTTGAGAGTACTCAGTCTCTATTCGGAGTTCCCGTACGCCGACACCGCTGTCCTGAAGCCCCGGTCGTACCGGCGAGGTTGAGCGTACTCGTCTCTTCCGAGAGTTCTCGGTAACCGGTACCACCGTTTTTCACACGCAAAGTCCACGTTTCGTACAAGAGCGTTCTCTGTACGCCGGGCGTACCCGGCCGTGGTCTTTTCCTTAACGTGCA
Source organism: Harpagoxenus sublaevis (assembly GCA_030770355.1). Classification (NCBI taxonomy): domain Eukaryota; kingdom Metazoa; phylum Arthropoda; class Insecta; order Hymenoptera; family Formicidae; genus Harpagoxenus; species Harpagoxenus sublaevis. Next base: position 15,268 of record JASTWR010002026.1, on the reverse strand, counting down.
CTGGACAGAGCGTGCTCTGTCCTGCCGGGTGTCCCCGGTTGCCGTCTACGTGTACTGCGGAGGAGAGTACTCCTCCCAGTCGGGGGTTCCCGATTGCACGCAGCATCCTGACATCCTGTCAAGATTCTCGTGTCGCGTATCCACACGCCATTACAACGCGCTCGTCCGTACAGCTCCGCGTGCGGTACCCGCCTCGCGCTAACATAGCACACGCCTAATTGTGTCGCGTATCCACACGCCTCGCACCACTCTCAGGTGTTTACCCGAATTTGGTAAATTAAGCGCCGCCTACTTATACACGCTACTTGTCTTCTCACGACGCCCCTCGCGGGCCATCGACCGCGCTACTTTCACTTTTCGCGACGCCCCACGCGGGTCATCGACCGCACCCATCGACCGCGATACAAAAGCGTCCCGTCAACTACCGCCGTAGGCCGATCCCGCGAATCCGGGAAACTATCGCGCATCCCCAGGTACGGTTTTACAAGCGGGGCAGTGTCGCGCCAACGTCGGCTGTCGACTGCCGACTGTCGGCTGTAACGTCGCGCCGATGTCGGCCCAATATCCAAATGATAAGATCGGCCCAATGTTCGGTTGTCAGTATCAGGCCGATACTGGTCAGCAGCATCGGCCCAGTACTAGTTGTAACGTCGCGCCGATGTCGGCATAATATCCAAATGATAAGATCGGCCCAATGCTACGTGTGCCAGTATCGAGCCGACACAGGTTTCCGACATTCACCCGACATAAAAAAAAAATTATATCCGTAATATCAATTTCGAAATTTTATTACAATTTTTAAACTGAATTTGTTTCTTAAGATGCAGCCTATAATGATTCCATCTGAAAAATTAACTTTTTGTAATTAATTAAATATTTGAAAAAAAACACCTTGGTGGGACTCGAACTCGGGACCTCTGGATCGTGAGCCAACTGCCTTACGTGGTAGACTACTTCTTAATTTGATGTATGTGTTATAAATTGTCTACATATGTCATAGTCAGCACAAATATGTAATATTTTAAAAATTATTTTAACAAACAAATTCAGTAAAAAGAAGTAATAAAATTTTGAATTGGATATACAAATATAATTTTTTTTTAAATGTTGGGTGAATGTCGGAAACCAGTGTCGGCTCGACGTAGCACGTAGCATTGAGCCGATCATATGTATAATTTAATATCACCAAAAGTTATTACTCATTTCTAGCGTCACTGAATGACAGTGGCTACGTTCCGATATTCACTCTGCCAATACTGCAAATCTGTAGTATACGTAATATAAACTGTAGCAGTGAATATTGGAACGCAGCCACTGTCGTTATCCAGCATTAACGAGTTACAGAATAGGCCTACTGAGGCTTAATTCTGTAACTTTTAACGACAGTGTCGTTATCATTATGTTGTCATTGCACAGATATAACATATAATAAAAAAGCAGTGCACATAAAAAAGCTGACCGCATAACGACAACGACACGACGCCGCGCCGTGATCGGATAGTGACAATCGGTTGTCGCGGTATTGCCAACGTTAGCCCGTGAGTCGACATGAAGCTGCTCGGCCAAGAGTCGGCTAAAGTCTCTTGGGCCGACGTCGCGCCGCGATCGGATAGTGACGGTCTGTTGCCATGACGTAGCCGACGTTGGCCCGTAAGTTAACATCGGGCTGCTCGGCCAAGAGTCGACTAAACTTTCTTGGGCCGACGTCGCGCCGCGGTCGGATACTGACGGTCGGTTGCCATGACGTAGCCGACGTCAGCCTGTGAGTCGACATCGGGCTGCTCGGCCAAGAGTCGACTAAACTCCCTTGGGCCGACGTCGCGCCGCGATCGGATAGTGACGGTCGGTTGCCATGACGTAGCCGACGTTGGCCCGTGAGTCGACATCGGGCTGCTCGGCCAAGAGTCGACTGAACTCCCTTGGGCCGACGTCGCGCCGCGATCGGATAGTGACGGTCGGTTGCCATGACGTAGCCGACGTTGGCCCGTGAGTCGACATCGGGCTGCTCGGCCAAGAGTCGACTGAACTCCCTTGGGCCGACGTCGCGCCGCGATCGGATAGTGACGGTCGGTTGCCATAACGTAGCCGACGTCAGCCCGTGAGTCGACATCGGGCTGCTCGGCCAAGAGTCGACTAAACTCCCTTGGGCCGACGTCGCGCCGCGATCGGATAGTGACGGTCGGTTGCCATGACGTAGCCGACGTTGGCCCGTGAGTCGACATCGGGCTGCTCGGCCAAGAGTCGACTGAACTCCCTTGGGCCGACGTCGCGCCGCGATCGGATAGTGACGGTCGGTTGCCATGATGTAGCCGACGTTGGCCCGTGAGTCACCATCGGGCTGCTCGGTCAAGAGTCGACTAAACTTTCTTGGGCCGACGTCGCGCCGCGATCGGATAGTGACGGTCGGTTGCCATGACGTAGCCGACGTTGGCCCGTGAGTTGGGCCGACGTCGTACCACGATCGAATAACGACAGTCGGTTTGCCGTGGTATCGCCAATGTCGGCCCGACGTAGGGACGTCGGACAACAGTCGGCAAACCTTACCTGGGTCGCCTTGCGACCATCTTACGCGCAAATTATAAAGCGAACTCACACTTGTAACAACAACGCGACAGTTCTATAAATTGTAAAAGCGATACCGAGGCTGTCGCCTCATTTCAATATTGTAAATCTAACCATCTTCATTTATAATAAATCTTTAGTAAGTTATAAGATATCGTTATCTCGTCTCTTCCTCCGCGCCTCTTTCTCGACCCTGGCCAGCCGCAAGCTAAGATCCGAGCATCGGGAAACGGGTTGTTTTATCCCTGTTCGGGCGCCATAAAACAACCCGTTTCCCGATGCTCGGATCTTAGCTCGCGGCTGGTCAGGGTCGAGAAAGAGGCGCGGAGGAAGAGACGAGATAACGATATCTTATAACTTCCTGAAGATTTATTATAAATGAAGATGGTTAGATTTACAATATTGAAATGAGGCGACAGCCTCGGTATCGCTTTTACAATTTATAGAACTGTCGCGTTGTTGTTACAAGTGTGAGTTCGCTTTATAATTTGCGCGTAAGATGGTCGCAAGGCGATGCGCGATAGTTTCCCGGATTCGCGGGATCGGCCTACGGCGGTAGTTGACGGGACGCTTTTGTATCGCGGTCGATGGGTGCGGTCGATGACCCGCGTGGGGCGTCGCGAAAAGTGAAAGTAGCGCGGTCGATGGCCCGCGAGGGGCGTCGTGAGAAGACAAGTAGCGTGTATAAGTAGGCGGCGATTAATTTACCAAATTCGGGTAAACACCTGAGAGTGGTGCGAGGCGTGTGGATACGCGACACGATTAGGCGTGTGCTATGTTAGCGCGAGGCGGGTACCGCACGCGGAGCTGTACGGACGAGCGCGTTGTAATGGCGTGTGGATACGCGACGCGAAGATTTTGACAGGATGTCAGGATGTTGCGTGCAATCGGGAATCCCCGACTGGGAGGAGTACTCTCCTCCGCAGTACACGTAGACGGCAACCGGGGACACCCGGCAGGACAGAGCACGCTCTGTCCGGTGCACGTCAAGGAAAAGACCACGGCCGGGTACGCCCGGCGTACAGAGAACGCTCTTGTACGAAACGTGGACTTTGCGTGTGAAAAACGGTGGTACCGGTTACCGAGAACTCGGAAGAGACGAGTACATTCAACCTCGCCGGTACGACCGGAACTTCAGGACTGCGGTGTCGGCGTACGGGAACTCCGAATAGAGACTGAGTACTCTCAACCTCGTCGACAAAGCTGGTGATTTGCAAGGAGCAGGATCGGGACTGGAAGTCGTGAGCAGCGGACAGGTCTGGTCGGATTGCTGGCTCACGACGGAGTCCGAACTATTACTACGTTTACGCGAGCGTTACTTCTGTAGTAACTTACGATAATTTACTCCGAGTAAATAAGTGAATTATCGTAAGTTACTGCAGAAGCAACGCTCGCGTAAACGTAGTATGTCCATTAAGTGAATATTCAATATACGAATATATTTTATGAATTAACACGAATTGCTTTCCCGTCAAGAAATATTCCTCAAATAGTATGTTAGATATGAATACTAACCTCTTCACGATAAAACATTTTAAACTTAATCAATTCTTGCAGTTTATATATAATGTTAAAAATTACATAAATATATATACGTAGAGATACACATATGTGTTCCCTAACTGAATACACGTAGGTATATATCAAGAAAATAACATCTACAAATTTTCTTTTCGGAGTATGTTTTGTCATGCGACGGTCTCGACGTAACTCGCTGCTCCTCCGAAAAATATGTAATTTTCACACTACTGCCGATAATGGTCTGTCCTTTTTCGCTACACATGTGAACTAGTGCAATAAGTTCATTTGTTGCACTAGTGCAGAAGTGCAGCGAAAAAGAACAAAGACCTAAATTTATTTTTATTTTTATTTTGAATACAAAGCTTTCCCAAATAAAAATTCCAATGAAGATGTCATCCCCAAATGATTTCCAATCGATTCCACTTATAATAAACATTAAACATAGTTGCTATCTGCTAACTTGACGCTTGATAAATTTTGTTAATAACACAAAATCTATTCTTTCCCAAATGTTTAAACAATTTTTCCAAACTTCCCCAAATGATTCCCAAAATATATATAAAAAAAAAAAAAAAATCAAAAATATTCAATTTGTCTGCTAACTCTACGGCGGTCACGAGAAGCCTTCACTTGCGCACAGTACAATTGGACACGTTGCAATTGCACACCGCACTATTAGACACATAAAGTCGCGCACCGTTCAATTGGACACGTTTCAATTGCGCACAGTTTGTTTGGACACAGTTCATTTGCGCACCGTTTAATTGGACATCGTTACTTTTGGACACAACATATATTTTTATTATATAATTTGGAATTCCTTGAAATATATTATTAACTTTATTTTGTAAATACACGTTTGTTACAGTGGACACAGTTCTTTCGCGCACAGTTCTTTCGCGCACCGTTCAATCGCGCACCGTTCAATCGCGCACAGTTCTTTCTCGCACCGTTCAATCGCGCACAGTTCTTTCGCGCACCGTTCAATCGCGCACCGTTCTTTCGCGCACCGTTCAATCGCACACAGTTCTTTCGCACACAGTTCGATCAAGCGTATATATATCTAAGAAATGGCAATGGTGTGCAAGGCAAAAATGAATAATAATGTAATATAATTATTAATTATTGACGGATAGCAACGTACCAATAAAACGCACAAACATGTTTGTCTACAAAATAATTAGCATACATATTTTCCAATAAATTAGTCATTACGCTCCAAGTTGTTACAACTACGATTTTTTGCTGACGAATTTGCTGTGGTTGCTTATGATTATAACACTTTGGAGCGCAGCAACTTTGTGGAAAGAAAAAAGTGTACTAAGTATATTTCTACTTTTTACATGGTGTGTATAGTCCGTAAATAATTAATAATTATATTATACCATTCCGTATCTTTGCCTGGCACACAGTTGTTTTCACAGATTTCCTAACCTCTCGTAATTTATTTTTATTTCAGAAATATGCTTCTTTGAGCTTCTTTTCGAAACATTACAATCTTAGTAAGTATTGTGTATTTATATATTTCGTAATAATTGACAAGAATGCAGTTTAATGACATTACTAACAATACTCCAAGCAGTAATAGATTTCTTATTTTCAGTGATGAACCAGATTTCCATATCTTTGTTATAGATAGCATATCATGGTGTTTTGTACAATATCTCCATCAGTGCTGCGAAAGAAGTAATTTACAATGCAAATTGCTGTGTCCTTCAGGTAAATTCCTATTTAATAAACTATACGTACGTATACTGTAATATATATATGCTCATGAGATTTGACGAAATTTCTAATAAAGTTATTCTGTATATGAACCTCTAATATATTATACTATTTAATAACATTTTCAAACGCCTATTTCAGATATAACAGAACTGAGAGCCGCATATCTGACGCATCTATAGTAATTTGCACAGCAGGCCTCCTATCGAGCACTAGAAAAGAATTCATTAACGAAACACGAGATTCTTTTAAGCGAGAGTTGATTGTAATTTTCTCCGCTATTAGAATTCTGTGAAATGTTGTGAAAACATTAACGATCATCTTTTATCTTTCTGACTTTTGGGGGAATTAATCCTTTACTTTCAAAGCGTGTTTGTACAATGCCATTTATTGTCCATTACAAGAATCAAAACAAGAAGCACATTATGTATTAAATGTACAATATATGATATAGAATTAAAAGTTTATTCTCGTAATAAAACATTAATAGAGACAATAGAAATACATAGTGTCATATATGACTACGTTTACACGGCGGCTTATAACCGATTTAATAATTATCGTATACTAGCCGATCCAAAATTTTCTTCTTTTAATCATAATGATTATTTAAATATGAACCCCCTTTTTTAATACTTAAATTACAATTTCTACTGTATATATATTAAAAGAGATTGATTCAAATGTTTAGAATATCAAAATAGACTTGTATTGAAATAATCATTATGATCAAAAAATTTTTCGATCGGATGATATACGACAGATACTAAACTGGATTATAAGCCGCTGTGTAAACGTATCTACGATTATTGCAAAATTATGATGTTTTTTTATTAAAACACGTTTCTTGTTTGTTGCTTTGCAATTTATATCTTTATTAAACACTTTTATAAACTGTGTGTATCATGTTACATAATCTCTAAAAGACGTCATGAAAATATCACATTGCAGCGTATTATACGTTTATACATATACTTTTATATGTATATAATGTATGTGAAGGTATAGTTCCTAAAGTTGTTAATGCGTAAAATACATGTAGTTCACTGTAATAAAATATGTATGTAGATTTTACCTCGTGTGCAAGAGATACATGATAAAAAATTATTTGATATTCTTTTCCTATATATAGGAAGGTTATGTATTTCTTGCACACGAGGTAAAATCTACATACATATTTTATTACAGTGAACTACATGTATTTTACGTATAAACTACTTTAGGAACTATAATCTTCATATACATTTCAATAGGCGCTTTATCGACATAAAAATAAAATAAGAAAAGATGAAAAAAATGTCCCGCTCTGAACTAATTTACAGCAAAATAGAAATAATTTGGAACAAAAATTCTGCATATTTATATCATTAACTGTCGCTTTCTGTAGTCACTATTTGACAAGAATAATTACATATACGTAAGTTTAACTCATGTAGACACCGCCACAAGACATAACTGTACTTATAAAGACGGACGAAACTGAATTATATAAGTATAATTGCAAAAATATGAATATCAATACAAACAATACCAATATAAAAAATGCTTTCTTATGCTAAAAATTTTCAGATTGCAGCCTGCCTTTACAACGAAAAATTGCTTGAAACAGACAGCTTTTTACGGTTTTCTAACTCTAAGACGCTTTTCATAAGTATAGTATCGCATATTGGACATCGATAACGTTCCAAACGTTGCATTGAACGCAACAGGAAAAATAACCACAGGGTACAAAAATACAAGAGAGTTGCTATTAAACTTGAGAGTTTGAATTATCCAGCTGTTGTAATGCTTGCCGTCCATTTGTCTGCGGCTGTTGATCAATTCTAGGTAAAACAAATTTTGGTAACTTCGTCATATCAATACTCCGCTCAGGCATGTTTCCGTGTTCATTGTAAGAGTTTTCTATTAATAAGAAATAGTGCAATAATTAGTATACAAAAATTTTTCTAATGCAATAGTATAATAGATTTGAAAAAAAGTAAAATTTAAAAATTAAGTTGAAAAATTGAAAGATGTAGATATCTATAAAAGTAAAAGAATAGAATTATGTAGTCAACCACGAAGGTATCCGTGTTCTTTATTAAACAATATAATATTTTATAAAATATATTAAAGAGGAAAAAGGAAAAGTTATGGCATAAGTAAGCTTTGTGTTTGACCTGCTCCGCACTAATTAAAGAAGTATAATTTTCTCAAGTTATTGTAGAAAAAGAAGGGCCATGTATTTTACAAGTTTCCTATCTGCATGTCTTAAAATATTTAAAGATACACATAAAAAATTTGAAAACATTTTTTATTAAATAAACTGATTCTACACTTTAATATATATAAATTGAATCAAGAATATAAAAACTGACTTTCCCGAAAAGTAATATTACTAATATTTAGGGAATTACTCTTTTATTATATACATATATAAAAACTAAATTTAATTATAAATACAATGACAGAAATTGTGATTGAAAAATACTTGGCGTTTCCGGATATTCGAGTTTCTTTTCACAAGAACTATGTACTAGTAATAATCAAGAAAGTGATTTAAAAAAACTCAATAATGCGTGCTACGTAATTTCACTAGATTAAAGTATCTAAAATTTGTGAATAAAACATTAAAATTATACGTTACCTTTGTCGGCGTTTAACATTTTCTTTCTTCTTTTTGTTTGTTTTGTTCTTTTTGTTTGTTGTGTTCTTTTTGAACGTTTTACGAGTACACCGTTTCTTCCTTCATCAGTAAGTAATCCATCTTGTACTGGTTTTTCCTTTGCTATGTTTGCATCAATATTACTGTTAGTATTACTGTTAGTATTATTCGACAATGTATTTGATTTTGTTTTGGAAGCCACATCTTGTCCATCAGATCTCGATGCACCTACTTGGCTGTCATCTTCAATGACTAAAATAATATGTAATTAATATCATTTGTTGCAACAAATATAAAAAAAGACGTTATAAAAAATTTAGTAAAATAAGAAAAATCTTATTCCCTATTAATAATTCTTTGAAAACCAAATTTTTAAAGTCGTATTTAATTAAATTATGTATTTAATATTTTAATAACACACTATAGGGTACCATAGTACTGCAAGAAGTATACTAAACTCAGAACTTAGTGTAGATGGTCATTTAAGTTTGCACTAAATTATGTAAAATCTAATTTAAAAATTTTATATATTTTAACATATACTAAACATTAGCCGTCATGTATTCCACATAGATTTAGGACTCCTAATTTATATTTTATATTAGTTTATTCTCAATAACTTATGTCAATTTGTATTAACAAATCAATTAATGTATAATAATCTTATCTGTTAAATAATTAGATTACATAAAAGGTAATAATATAAAACAAATATTGTCCGTTAAAAGTAAAAAGAAAAGAAGAAAACGCTAAGTGGTCACATGAAAAAAGTGATGTCTAAATTAATAACCTACGGGCATTTTTTTTCTTAAAGAAAACGTAAAGTTAAATGTATAAAAAACTTTACGTAAATACTTTATGTATAAAATGTATTAAGTAGTATAATTAAAAAATTACCTTTTAATATAGTTTTTTATATTCACACATATCTGTACATACTGCACATAGCATTTTTAATTTTTTATTATAATTATTATCATCGGATAATCTTCGAAAGGCACAATTAACACAAATAATGTGCCCGCACTCTCCAGCACCAAAAGTTTCAACAGTGATATTATCTGTGCATATAATGCACGTCACTGCCTTTAAATCTTCCAAATTAATATGTCGCAATTTACATTTAACACGTTGACAATTTCCATTTTTGAAGTCGTGACATATATTACAGTTTTGTATATTTCGGCCGACTTCTCTTCTCATATGCTCGGTTACAATTCCCGTCGTTTCGTAACAAAGTTGTTCCACACTCGTACAATGCAAAAATAGGCATTTTTTTATCGTGGCATATGGTGTTTTGATAATTAAAGCAGTATCTATATTTATGCAATAAACCACAATCCATATCAAAACAGTAATTATTTATAAATTTTTCGCAATCTTGAACGATTGATTTTCTGGAATAAAAAGAATTTCATATCACAGTAGGATGTATAATCAACAAGGGTTGTATATTAGTTGCAAGATACGTAGAAATCTAACCTCGAACCGAAATAAGCCATCTTCCCTTCTTATGAACGACAATCTAGCAGATGATAAACAATAACGACAAGAGCAATGTTAACGAGCTCAATGAAGTTAGCTGGACAACTTCGACTTTTTACATTTTTTTATTACGAATTGTTTGTTGGTCGTTTGTTGTTGATTGTTGGACTAATTCAAACGTTTGTTGGTTAATACTTTTTACGTAAACACGAAATAATTTTGAGTGTGAATTTAGCCGGTAAATATACAGGGTGTTACTAAAAGAGCGGACACTAACTACATAGCGGTATTCCTTGTCAAAAACTGAGTCGAAAAGTCCTGAACCACTTTTTTCTATAATGCTTAATAAAGCCCGTAATCATTGAGTAAAGTCAGTCCAACCAGCGCCGTCTTTAGCCGGGCGCAGCGTCGGTGAGCCGCGCGCCTGATAGTGTGCGTGAGCGCTCCGCCGCGCGCGGCGGCACGGCACGGCCCGCAGCGGCCGCGCTGTGCCTTCGTGCGCGTCGCGTGCAATATTCTTACGCATTGTAATAATAGAAATAATTTTTTCTTGCCACTAAAAATTACTTGTACTCCTGTCAGAAGTACCTCCTTGCAGAAAATTTTGATAACGGATAGAACTTTCGCCAAGACATAAGCATTATTAACATATAAAATTTAAATCAATACAAAAAATTACACCGTATTTTTACACTACAAAAAATTATTTTTAAACAATCCGTTTTGTTAGATATCTTATCGTTAACTTATATTAAATTATAAGACGAAGCACTTATTAATCTTTCTTACGAGAGTTTTGCCCAGTTACTCAAAAGTACTAAATTTTTTGTAAAGTGTTATATCGTAAGGTTGGACATCTGGCAACACCATAACTTGACATAGTATCAGACTGTATCGGCATCACATATTCTTTTCGTGCGAAAATGTCGAATTTTGAGCCGAATAAGCGTCATTTGCGGGAACTTTTGATTTATTTCTTTAATTTGAAGAATCTGCAGCTGAGGCGCATCGATTGCTTGTAGAAGCATATAATGACTGAGAGAACGTGAAAAAGTTTAAGAACGGTGATTTTGACGTCGAGGACAAAGAACGTAGCGGAACGAAAGTGTACGAAGACACGCATTATTGGAGGAAGATTCGTACTTGATAGGAGTCAATTTCACATCGTTTAAAATCGTTGGAATGATTCAGAAGGAAGGAATTTGGGTTCCATATGAAACCACAGCACGTCAAAAAACTTGAAAACACTCAATTGGGAAGTTTTACCCCAATCACCAGACATTGCTCCCTCTACCACGATCGATGGCGCACGGCCTGTCTGAGCAGCACCATCATATGAAGATGCCAAAAATGGATTCGATTTGTGGATAGCTTAAAAGATGAAGCGTCCGACGCTATCCATACCTGCCAGAAAGATGGGAAAAAGTAGTGGCTAGCGATGGACAATACTTTGGAAACATAAGGTTATTCACAATAAACAATTTTGTAAAAAACGGCGGAAACTTATTTGTACTCCTAATAGATGTTTAAATAATCTCGTACTTAAAGAAAATACATTAAAAAGTATTAGAAAAAAAAAAAAACATTTCTTCTCTTTTATGAGAAAATGATTTATCCTAAGTCATGAATAACGCTGTTCAGATGTACAATCTTTTTGAAACATGAGGTAAATAAGAGTAAAACTCCGAGCGAACAGTATTAATTCTTATAGCGAATAATATATAGTAACACGTTTAATAACTTAACAAAATACACTACAAACGTTTCTGTCTTAGTTTAGACCCTCTTGTGTGTAAAATTTCGCAATAATTTTAAATCTAATCATCAATAACGCATAAATGAAAGTGAACTGTTATTGTATTCGTAAAACATTGGTCAGCGGTAAAGTTGTTAGAAAAGATAAAGGTTGGATATAAGGTAAATCACTAACTGCTGCCTTTTAAATAAAATAATATCACAAAATTAGCTACAATTCGTATAAGTTTTTTCATGAAGATGTAAGTTTACTTGCCAGACAGTGTTGTATCAATCTCGTGATAATCTACCGTGTCTGGTTTCAGTAATGAAACAATGCTTATTATATGAGTTAAGATCAAAGCACGGATTGAAGACTTAGGCTCAAGCGCAAGGTGAAAGAAATACATACAAATGTCATAAAGTATCATATAACAAAATAACAACTAGTAAATAAAAAAATCTTTTTAATGATTATTCTTCTATTGTCGAGAGATTTCCACACAATTGACATCTGTAGCCTGTTTTACTTATTAACTTATTTTATTTATTTACGAGTGTTACTTTGTTATATGATGCTTCATGATATTTCTCTGTACTCATTTCATCTTACGCTTAAGTCTAGGCCTTCAGTCCGTACGCTGACATTAACTCATAAGCATTGTTTCGTTACTGAAACCAGACGGTAGATCATCATGACATTGATATTACACTGTCTGGTAAGTGAATTTTACATCTTTATAAAGAAACATACGAATTGCAGCTAACTTTTTAATTTTATTTTATTTAAAAGGCAGCATTTACTTTATGTTTAATCTTTTATAACAACTTTACCGCCGAGCTCCAATGTTTCTCGAATATGACAACATTTCTCATTTATTTATGCGTTATGGATGATTAGATTTAAGAAATTATTGCAAAATATTACACCGAAGAAAGTCTAAAATAAGATCAAAACATTTGTAATGTATTTTAAGTTATTGAATATTGCGTTATTATTTATTATTCGCTTTAAGATCGGCGTTTTGTTCTTATTTGCCTTAAGGAGGTTGGCTAGTATCCCGCTTATTTTTTAATACTTTTTAATGTATTTTCTTTAAGTACAGATTATTTAAACATCTAATTATTACAGTAAATTCCTCCCAAAAAATTTATTACTTCTGAGTAACTAGGCAAAACTCGTAGAAAGATTTAATAGGTGCTTTGTCTTATAATTTAATTTAAGTTAACGATAAGATATCTAACAAAACGGATTGTTTAAAAATAATTTTGTGTTGCAAAATTTTGTATTGTAAAATACAGTGTAAGTTTTTGTATTGGTTTAAATTTTTATATGTTAATAATGGTTATGTCTTGGCAAAAGTTCTATCCGTTATCAAATTTTCTGCAAGGAGGTACTTCTGACAGGAGTAACAAGTAATTTTTAGTGCAAGAAAAAATTATTTCTATTATTACAATGCGTAAGAATATTGCACGCGACGCGCACGAAGGCACAGCGCGGCCGCTGCGGCCGTGCCGCCGCGCCGTGACGTGCCGCCGCGCGCGGCAGAGCGCTCACGCACACTATCAGGCGCGCGGCTCACCGACGTGCGCCCGGCTAAAGAACGGCGCTGCACAGTGGGACGGGAGACCCAAAAAGTGGCCAAAAGTCGACTTCAAAAATCAGACCAGATACATTTTTTATCTTTATGTAGACAACATAAAGTACTTATTTTGAAAGTTTTATATACATTAAATAAAAGCCATTTATTTGATAACGATTTGAAATCAATATTTTGCATGAAAGAATAACGAATCATTCATTCAATTAATTAATTATTTATGATGTATTTACCAGAATTTTAAAATTTCTCCGTTTTATTACATTACTTGCACATTGACTATTCATGAAAAATGCCTGTACTTCAGAAAAAAAAGGAAATAAATTCCGAAACATGAGAATTGTATATTATTAATCGGATTTTCGAACATTTTGCTTTTTTCCGAATCGCGGCAAACTTGCCGGCAATTCATCCGATCAGGAAAATCAAGGTATCATTGGATTCCTCAAAATATGCGCTTGAAGAAAATCGGCTCACTTTTGCTCGAATTCATATTCTTCGAAGAAATTCGTCCATTGAACGGATCGCAAGGCATCGATCAGCACGCGCACGCCACAGTAAGCTGGGAGATCCGAAAGAGTGGCCAAAGTCACCTAATTTCTTTCAACCTGTACTCTATAGGTTTTTGGGGTCGCTGATTCCGAATCTGATGTCAAAAATTGCAAATTCAAAATGGCGGATCTAATATGGCAACTAAAACTACTTTTTTGGATCGAATATGTATGAAAATTGGTACTAAAGGGTTTTCGGGATCGCTGATTCCGAATCTGATGTCAAGAAACAATAAATTCAAAATGGCGGGTTTAACATGGCGGACGAAAAGTGCAAAAAAAACAATTGTTAAGCAAATTTTTTATCAGAGGTTTTTGAGGACGCCGATTACAAATATGACATTTAAATTTTTTAATTTAAATAGCGCTGCGTCTAATGGCAGAAAGTGGCTGTTTACCCGAAAATCGGATAGTGGGGATACGCACACAAAAAGAAAGCACATATAGGTGCTTGAAGCTCATACATACATGCCTTTTCCTTCGTTCGCGTATCCCCACCGCGCGCCGGCTTTTGAGTGGCTCTCGATCTGGCGACACTGGATTCCCCCCTACCGGCTACCCGACTTTCGGATGAGCCGCATTTTCATTCTGACCACTTGCACTGCACGGCGCAAACGAGCAAAGCGCAGCGAAAGGTTTCTGATGTCTAGATATTCTAGTACTCTAAATAGTGGTATACCCGAGTTGTCACGTAATGCGTAACGGTAATGCCATTCTCATTGGAAAAATTACACCTTAATGTGCTCAGTACAATTTAAGTACTGAGTTTCAAGAACCGATAATTAATGTTAATTTCGGTCGCCGAATCCGATATTGGATCCGTCATTTCGGAATTTACAGTTCTTGACATTATATTCGAAATCAACGACCCGAAAACCTCTTAGTACCGACTTGCATATTCGATCCAAAATGGTAGTTTCGGTCACCATATTGGATCCGTCATTTTGAATTACAGTTCTTGACATTATATTCGGAATCAGCGACCCCGAAAATCCCTTAGTACCGACTTTCATGCATATTCGATCCAAAAAAATAGTTTCGGTCGCCATATTGAATCCGCCATTTTGAATTTACAATTTTTGACATCAGATTCGGAATCAGCGATCCCGAAACCCCTTAGTACCGAGTTTTGCATGCATATCGATCCAAAAAAATAGTTTCGGTCGCCATATTGGATCCGCCATTTTGAATTTACAATTTTTGACATCAGATTCGGAATCAGCGACCCCGAAAACCCCTTAGTACCGACTTTCATGCATATTCGATCCAAAAAGGTAGTTTTGGTCGCCATATTGGATCCGCCATTTTGAATTTACAGTTTTTGACATCAGATTCGGAATCAGCGCCCAAAAAACTTATAGGGTACGTGTTTAAAAAAGATTAGTTTACTTTATTAATTTTGGCCACTTTTTCGGGTCTCCCGTCCCACTGTGCGCTGGTGGACT
>JASTWR010002025.1:0-28176 GCA_030770355.1 Harpagoxenus sublaevis | reverse complement strand
TGTTAAGTTGTATCTCAATTCTGATTTTTTATCCCTACGACGATATGATTTGGATTTTGATAATCGTAGAATAGCTATACTGTATAGACATGTATGGGAAATTTCGAAAGTCTTATACGGAAGCGAAAGCGATGAGGTACTCCTCACGCTGACCCTGTTCAAGGAATGGGGCCCGTTCGTGGTAATGGATTGTTCACGTCAGAACGAATCGATAAAAAGCGCGACCGTGGATGCTTCGTATAGAGTTTGAGTGAAAACGCAATATAGAACCTAATACAACGGCCTACTGTTATTATTCACGACCGTGTGGTGGAATATAATCCGCTGACTAACATCGTGCGCAAGATTGTGTAGCGACAGTAAATTCATTATCATTTGCTCATGAGATGTACTGACATTGATTTTGGGATTTATAAGGATTTATCGTTACGGAAAGAAGTTTGCGGTTAAAGAGGCTGCTTTATTATTCATGACTTGCAGTGGAATACATATATAATTCGCTGACACGGAAGACAACTTATCATGATCTTGTAGTGGAATACATATATAATTCGCTGACTAATATTGTGTGCAAGATTCTGTAGCGACAGTAAATAGGCTGCTTTATTATTCATGATATTGTAGTGGAATATAGATATATAATTCGAGTAAAGTCATTTATTTTATCAGTCGTTCACGAGATCGTAACTATGCGGACGTACCAACATTCGTGGATTACAGGATTCATTGTTGGCGAAAAAGTTTGTCGTCAAAGAGGTTGCGGTCTTGAGAAAAGGGACCGTGCTTACACACCATGTATTTTTTCCACCGAGGGTATGGCACATCATGACGACGAAGGAAAAAAGTCAAGCGAAGTGGCTGACGCGGAATCACCACGGTCTTGGATGGAACGCCGGCGACACGGAGTACTGTCACGCTAAGAGCATCATCCGAGAGGCTGTGTACGGAAAAACTTGTTGAGGAAGATTCTTCTTCCGATTCCGCTTCCGCTTCCTCTTCCGTCTCGATTGTGTACGTGAAGGGAGAGGAGAAGAAGAAATGGCTGCGAGACCTCATCGGGGATACGCCCGACGTTGATGTCACGATCGAGACCATCGATGCCGATTACGAGGACATCGGTAGGCTGCGAACGCTGACCGCGGTCAGGGCCTTTCGCTGCAATCGTCACACGAGGAACTGCGCGATGGTGAATGTGATAAAGGTACATGAATGGTGGACCGAACGGCAGGAGCGAGTGAAGCACCTGTGATTTCCGACAGGATACGAGATTTTTCCATTTTTTGTATTGTATACATTTGAGGAAATTAAAAAAACTGTTTTCGACATACATATGTTTTAGTGTTAGTGTTCATTTATTTATCCCAGCTCGTTTTTTCCTCGTTTATTGTATATATTAGCGACGATTAGTAATGTATTGCGATGCGAATGAATCGTGCGTGCTTTTTCCTCTTTCTTGTCGTCTTATTATAGCGATGATTATTAATGTATCGCGATGTGACTGAACCTTGCGTGCTTTTTTTTCTCAAACGTCTCGTGAATTTATTTTCCTCCTTTGTTTTTTAATTTTTTCTCCGAAACGTTTTTACGAGTTTTCTTCTTCGTTTTACTCCTCTGAGAAAAGAAAAAATATTTCCCTAAAAATTGAGCGATCAAACAATCTCATGGAAAGATGTTCGATCGTAATTATATGAAGAGTCTCGTTCGAGCGATTAACAAGTAGTACCGGCTTCCATGCACGGTGGCGCCACAAGCTTCAGAGTAACTTTTTCCCTAGCCCATGCTTCTATGCTTCATATAGTTTAGAGCTCGACTAGTTCACTAACACATCGAATCAAAATTATTATAAGCTGGGGTTGGGAATTGTATAATTACAATGGGCGGGAGTAATCGCTCGAACGAGACTCTTCATATAATTATAATCGCTCGAACGAGACTCTTCATATAATTACGATCGAACATCTCTCCATGAGATCGTTTGATCGCTCAATTATACTCAGGTCTCGTTCTCACGATTAACAAGTAGAGGTTCAGAGAAAATAATTTTTATTCGCTTGTTACATGTTTCGGATTCATATACGAATTACAACTAGCTTATTCGCCGAGTATAGAAGAAAAAAAAACCTGAAACGGGAAGGGTCGGTGCTCATGCAAAAAGAAAAACAGAAAATATTTTACATCTTTTTTATCGGTAGAACTGCTCGTTGGGACACCAACATTTGCTGCGTGGACAAGGGAAACTACCCAAAACCTTGTCAATGTCCGTACAAATAATTCAAAGAAAGCAATACAGGATATAATACAGACAAAGTAAAAATCATTCAAATAATGCACAAAATATAAATCAAGTAAATAATGCATAAATAGATCACATCGCAATATCTTCAGATAATACACACAATAAAAATAAATTCAATATAACATATGAAATGTCTTGAACACAATATAATTAAAGAAATAGTTTTAGAAACTGAAATATATAGTGCGAGTTTAAGATAAACGTGAATTAAGTTCAAGGATAAGTCAAAATAGTTAAAGGTTAATAGTATTGAATGCATAAAAATGACACATCAACGGTGTCAGTAACATAAAACTTTTTAATTATATATATATTTTTTTAACTTAATAACTATCGTTTATATTAAGTATGTTTTGATATTTATTCACATAGTCACAAATTATACGTACCTAAATGTCGTAGTAGTGAAGACTCTTAGTCTCTTTCACGATTGCCGGAATAGTCGACATATCCGTCGCCACCTGATCCAATAATTCTCGCAACAATTGTCCCTTGCGGTCCGTTATCGAGGAGGAGATAAAGAATTGACTTCTCAGTTTCGCGTGCCTCCACCAGTGACGCTTGTCCACGTTTACTATGTCCTTGAAATCGTACAGGTCCAAGCGTACCAATTGATGTCCGGCCTCTCCAGGTGATCTCATAGTCTCCATTCGCCCATTATTTAATCTAGATACGTACTGATGAATATATTTGACATGAAAATTGGGGGCCAGATCAAACAATGCGTCAAGCCCGTGTCCCTTGTCCACCTCTTCCTCCTTATCATCACTATCATTCTGCTTCTTTCTCTTCTTATCCTCTTTTTCCTCCGCCGTCGAAGTTATCGCTGTCGCTGTCGTTACCTCTTTCTCCTTCATCCTTTTCATGCGTATATCCAATGGGGCGTCATTATTTTCGCAAACGTTTTCACCGTTGTCATCGTTGCCGTTGTTGTCGTTGTCGTCGCCGTCCGTCGTCGTCGTTGTCGTCCTCGTCGCCGTCGTTGCCGTTGTCGTGATTGGTCACGACCTTGCGCGACGCGGAAATCTGCCTCGCCGAGCGGTAAACTGGCGATATATGTTTTATAATTGATCACCAATTCGGTGTAAGTTTCCACATTCATAGTGT
This sequence comes from Harpagoxenus sublaevis, assembly GCA_030770355.1. Classification (NCBI taxonomy): domain Eukaryota; kingdom Metazoa; phylum Arthropoda; class Insecta; order Hymenoptera; family Formicidae; genus Harpagoxenus; species Harpagoxenus sublaevis. The sequence goes on along the minus strand of JASTWR010002025.1, from coordinate 24,773 downwards.
TCTTCGTAAACCACTCGTAGATTGAATCAGGAATTTGGGCGCGAATAAATCTATGGATCTCTTCGGCGGAACTAGTAGGGTTCAATGAGCCTTTGTCGAGCCACAACTGGTAGAGATCCTTCAGAGCTTTTCGCATGCCACGTCTGTCAAAATTAGTTACCGTTTTCAAACTCTCAGCGGACTTCGTCATACTCAAACTGACGAGTAATAATCTTAGGTTGCGCGTCGCTGTCCAAGAGGGATTCCAAATGTTGTACAATAAGTCAAGAGGTTAAAATGAGTGCCGATTTCATTCGTTTTTTTATTCTTTCCCTGATCAGTTGCAAACGGCGCTTCCATAATCAACATTACCTCCACATCTTCCTCAGAGGGCTGAGATTCCACATTTTTCTTACTCATCTTGACGTACACTTGCGCGATTTTTGAGAGAGAAAAAACGATACTTTGCGGTTCTCGATATTCCGACTTCTGACATCGAGCTGGTCTCGTCTCGCGCTTATATATGTACTTATATGTTTACGCATATACCACCGACTCTATTCCTTTCAAACATTCGTCGCATGAAATAAATGTTTTTTTTTTCTAATTGCCGGGATAAGATGTTCTATTTAAGTGTTTAATGTCTTCCCCATGTCATCGCGTAGTTTTCCGATAACGTTCGAGGCTTCGAGGTGTGCCAAACCGCGACGTCGATGATGTAATCACAACACTCCCCCTCCCAGCACAATTGTTATTCCTTTCAAACACTCGTCGCATGCATAAATGTTTTTGTTCTAATTGCCGGGATAAGATGTTCTATTTTAAGTGTTTAATGTCTTCCCCATGTCATCGCGTAGTTTTCCGATAACGCTCGAGGCTTCGAGGTGCGCCAAACCGCGACGCCGATGATGTAATCACAACACACCCCCTCCCAGCACAATTGTTATTCCTTTCAAACATTCGTCGCATGCATAAATGTTTTTTTTCTAATTGCCGGGATAAGATGTTCTATTTTAAGTGTTTAATGTCTTCCCCATGTCATCGCGTAGTTTTCCGATAACGCTCGAGGCTTCGAGGTGCGCCAAACCGCGACGCCGATGATGTAATCACAACACTCCCCCTCCCAGCACAATTGTTATTCCTTTCAAACATTCGTCGCACGCATAAATGTTTTTTTTCTAATTGCCGGGATAAGATGTTCTATTTTTTTTTCTAATTGCCGGGATAAGATGTTCTATTTAAGTGTTTAATGTCTTCCCCATGTCATCGCGTAGTTTTCCGATAACGTTCGAGGCTTCGAGGTGTGCCAAACCGCGACGTCGATGATGTAATCACAACACTCCCCCTCCCAGCACAATTGTTATTCCTTTCAAACATTCGTCGCATGCATAAATGTTTTTTTTTCTAATTGCCGGGATAAGATGTTCTGTTTTAAGTGTTTAATGTCTTCCCCATGTCATCGCGTAGTTTTCCGATAACGCTCGAGGCTTCGAGGTGCGCCAAAACCGCGACGCCGATGATGTAATCACAACACTCCCCCTCCCAGCACAATTGTTATTCCTTTCAAACATTCGTCGCATGCATAAATGTTTTTTTTTTCTAATTGCCGGGATAAGATGTTCTATTTTAAGTGTTTAATGTCTTCCCCATGTCATCGCGTAGTTTTCCGATAACGCTCGAGGCTTCGAGGTGCGCCAAACTGCGACGCCGATGATGTAATCACAACACTCCCCCTCCCCGCACAATTGTTATTGAATTAAAAAAATCGTAGGACATATAAAAAAAATGCAATGGGCGCATGTGAAGTAACGCACGTTTTCGATGAGAAGCGAATAGAGGTAGAACCTATCTCTCTCTCTCTCCCTCTGTCAGTACTTATGTATATACTCCGGTATTCATAGTCGAATCTTATTTCACGACTGTCTTAAGTAATGTCTTAAGATGCTAATACGGCTCTGTGATTGGTTTATAACATCTTAAGATTGTACTTACGACGGTCTTAAGTCATATTCGGATCTTATTTCAAGACCGTCGTAAGTAATGTTTTACGACGCTAATACGGCTCTGTGATTGGTTCATAACATCTTACGATTGTGCTTAAGACAGTCTTATTGCGTGGTGTCATCTGTCGAGCCTACTGAACTAGCTCCACACTTAATGCGTCGTGCGTGGCGTCATCTGTTGCACGATGCTGTTACTACGCGCTTCCCCCCTCTCACCCACCCCTCTCCCCACACCCCCCTGACGATGGGTTTATTCCCGTGCCGGGATAAATCCCGTCTTGGTCTGACTACTATTGACAAATTCCACTGACTCGTACTATGGCGAATGATTCCATCTTTTAGCATTATCTCAATCTGTCGATTTACTTTTTTTTTATGCTTCTCGGGTAGGCGGACGTTCGCCGGCGCGCTATCAGCTCGTGTCGTGATCTCATGTTTCATCGCCGTGGTGCGTGTTAGCTTATCGTTTTCTAATTGTAAGTGAGATACATCGCAAAAATCGTCGCATATTTGCTCTAACGCCTTTTTTTCCTTATTATTTAAATATTTCATGCGTTTTTTACGTGATTTCTCCCGTCGTTCTTGAATTGACTCGCGCTCTTCAGTCGTGTGTAATGTGCGTACGTCAGTCGTGTCATTCACCGACACCTCTTCTAGAGTTACATGGGGTGTGAGCATCTCTACTGACTTCTCGGTGATGTTTAATTTGCTTATCAGACAAGTGGAATCTATGGGTTTTATCATGCAACTTCCGATAAAGACTTCAGGAATAGGTTTTACACGTTTTACAATACCTATTCTATTTCGATCTGCAGCTATCGTTCGTATGATTGTTTTACTGCGGGGCGGTAATATTACCTTTTTATATGGTCGGAGCTTAAGATTTACTCCGCCGATTCTCAATACATTTTTCCCATGGAGACAGTCAGCTCGGTGCTTCTTGATGAAATCGATTCCTAGTATTCCCTCATATTCCATCGGAAAGTCGTCGTTTACCACGTACATTGTGTGGCGTATGAATTGCTTTTCCAAATTTATCGTGGCTTTTATTTTTCCAAGGGTATACAGCTGGTGTTCTGTTATCCCTGTCAGCGCGAGTTTCTTCTCACGCATTTGTGTATTGCCCTTCAGGTTACCTATTTTGATAAAGGTTAGGCTGCTCCGGAATCGAGTAAAAAACTTATTCTTCCCGTTTTGGCTTCCTGTATCGGGAGTGTTACGAGATCAAGATTATAATTTTTATTAGTTCTGCTCGTCACTTGAGTAATTTGATACTTGCTCACGGCTCGCGCCTTATGCTTTCTCGATCTCTTTTCTTCTTCACCGCTACTGCTGCTGCCGGTGCTGCTGCTACATGATATCACATCGTCCTTGTCTGACGTATGCCTTCTTACTCTCGCTGCTGCATTTACCTGTGGTTTTTTATTTCCATCACTTTTAGATTGGCGCGCCCTTTCCTTTTCGGGTCGGCCATTTAACAGCCAACATTCTTCCCGTTTATGCCCTACCCTTTTGCAGTAGTTACAATACTTTTCTACGGTATGTATTCCGCTGGGCTTTTCTGCTCTCGGGAGAGAATATCCGTTTGCCTATCGGCTCGTACGGCATTCTTGTCCAATATGGCCTAGCTTTCCGCATTTATGGCATTTAATCGCCGATCTCTGCGAATACCTTGCGTTCTCGGTATTAAATTTATTTGTTAGTTGTCCCTTCCGTGAGGGAATCATCACTTTCTCTGCGGCACTGGCGCCGATTATTGCTTCTTGCAGGCTTTCATATCGCTGAGCTCGGACCAACAGTTTAATCTCTTCGTGCAACCCTATTTGGTAATTGTGAAGGGCTTGCGTTTTAATGCAATCTAATATCGCTCTCTGTTGGTCTTGTGTGTGGTTTTTGCCTTCTTCCATCGCTTCGTATAGTTCTCGAGCGAGCTTTTCCACACGCCGTCCGAATTCTTGCGCGCTTTCTCCCGTTTTTTTTTTCAAGGAGTTAAACTCTAATTGCAAGTGTGTCGTGCTTCGCTTTCCGAGGTATTCGGTCTCAAGTTCGCGCCTTAATTGCTCGTAGCTCTGTATATTCCGCCTGTCGAAATCGATCATAGCCGTTCCTTTAAATTTTGTGCAGAGTATTGCTTCTAGTAGTGACTTTTCCTCTGCGGGATTAATTTCGCTCATCGCATAGGTGCTTGCGTTTAGAAATTTTTGTACCTGACTGCGCGAAGTTCCGTCGATTTCCGGAATCATATCGCGAGCTTCTTACAATTTAATGTACGCATTCACGGGATCGTGTTGGTTTCTGACGTCTTCCAACGTTCGTCCGTAAGTTATGTCGAATGGACCGTTACTAGAAGCGCGTCGGACTCTGTTGTCGTCGCGTTCGTAATTCGCGGTCTCTAATTTCTGCAAGCGAGTTTGTATTGCGCGCATCTCGTCTAAGACTTCACCGAGTATGGAATCCTGCATGCCTGGGCATTCTCGCGCAGGCTCCGAAGCTCGACGTGGATTATTCGCGGGTGTCCGTTGGTTCGCTGATCTCAAACGGTTTATTTCCGCGTCTACTTGCTCGGGCGTTACCGGCACTTCGTTTGCGTCCTCGTGGGGTACATTTGCTTGAGCCGCTCTTCTTTGCTGACTCATTTTTCCGGCCGCAGGAGTATAATCTTCTTCTTCCGGATCAAATACGCTACTGTCGTAGGACGTTAGGGAGAACTCTCCTCTTCCGGAGTTATTGCTCTGTGTATTGGCCGATGTATCTGAACGTGCGTCACTTATTGTCGGGTGCAGTCTGAGTACGTCACTTTCGTCCTCGTTATTATTTGCGTTATTGTTCTCGTTAATATTATTGTTTTCGTTATTAGGGTTATCTCGGGGACAGTTATTATTTCTGGGTAAAAGACTATCGTCTAGAAAAGCAAATTCGCGCTCTAGTTTGACGTTCGGGTGTAATTCTAATACCGGCGAACCTTCATCCGAGTATTCTAAGCTACGTCGGACGTTTTCTGCAATGTCGCGAACGGCTTCCTCTACGATTCGTACGAGGCCTATAGGGCTGACTCTAGGTGTTCGGCGCGCTGGCGCACTTTCGGCTCTATGTAACCACGGCGGGTTGCGGACGGGGCTATCTCGCGTTTCACCCTCCGACATCTACCGTAATATAAGCTCTAATTCGCTCGGCGGGACGTGTTTCCGTCCTCTGACATTTATCGCCTTATAACGCTTTACAATACGCTTTATAATGTTTCAATTTCGACTTACATTAGTAGTCGCATGTTGCTTGTCGCTGCGCTGGTCGTTGACCGCTGCTTCGTTGCCTGACTGCTTGGCTGGCGAGTCACCGTTGTGGTAGATCGGCGCCTTCTCCGGTGTCGTTGATAACACTAGTGGGCTGCTACCGGGTGCTTCCTTCGCTCTGGATCTGGATTCGGTTGTTCCTCTTGGGGTTGCTTCACCGCTTTCTCACGATCCGCTCTTTTGCAGGCGAACACTCTCGATCTGGCCTCTCCTCCAAGGTGACGGAATCCCACCGCTGCCACCAATTTGTCGTGCCGTAACCGGGAGTTGATGCTCAGGGCCAGCACAGGATTCGGGAATTCCGGTTTGGAGGGGTAATGCACTTAATGTCGGAATGTTCGTGGCGAAATAAACATATATATTTCTCTTTCAATATACAAGTCTCGATTCGTTATAAGTCTTGACCAATTTATTCCCTTGATTCCCGAGATTATTCTAAGTACAATGATAATGAAGGTGACCGCACGTTCGTTGAGATTTCTTATGACTGACTGCCCGCTCGATCTTCCGAATCGGCGGTATTTATAATATCGGACCGACGTTCTGTTGCTAACTCGGGGCGCTCCCGAGTAAGCCTTGACTTCTAGTCGTCAGCGCTCTGCGCTGACCTTCGCATCAGCGCTTTCTGATGAACGCTCTGGGTTCCGGTGTCGGTTTGCATCGGATGATCGTCGTCCGATGCAATTGTCAGGTTTTTCGGCGGATTTCGTATTCGAATCCAGTTGCTAGGGTCGGATTACTTATAGGTTATATAATTAATAATTATAGCGTTGTGCGCTCACAACAGGTTAAATGCGCGCAGGCTCTGCTCGATCTTTGTCGTCAATCTGCTACCAAGTTATGTGTGCAGGCTCTGCGCGGTTTCTGCTGCCAATCTGCTCACATTGCCTGTCAGCAGGCTTTGTCGCATTTCTGGCTACAGTTTGACAACATCGTCTGATAGAGCAGTTTCTGCGTGAAATTTGTTGCCTTTCTGATACCAAAAATTTAATGCAGACTCTGCTCAGAATCTGCTGCTCAGGTTTGGCTATCTGGGACTTAGTAGTCGCTTATCGATTATAATGACGGTTAATGTGACGCACGTTTATGACTTGATGTTGTATTAGCGACTGCCCGCCCGGTCTTCTAATTGGCGTAATTTATACTCTCGAGATCGACGTACTGTTGCCAACTTGGAAGGCTTCCGAGTTGACAGTGACCTTGTTGTCAGCGCTTTTGGAGTCTTCGTCACCGAGGTGAACGCTCGTGATTTTGGTATAAGCGCTTATATCTTAAATTATGCTTGGTTAGGGTGCGCATAGGAAAGGCCCAAGGAAGTGAATTGCAAGAGGGTAGAACGGAAGGAGACAGGTGTGCAATATATACAAGACATATTTTCACTATATACAGGTGTGAATGTGTCAGTGGGTATTTAGTAATTTCACCGTTGACGAAATCCTCCTTTTAGCTTCCTTGTTGGTAAGGGTCCCGGCTGTCGTGGTACTCTCGGTGTTGGCCCACGTCCCTGTGGTTCTGCGCGACTGGTGAAGTTCCTTCCGGTGGTAGAAGTCCTGGAGATCCCTGCAGAGTGAACGGTGGGTGTCGAGCGCCAGGAGTCGGTAGGCGACGAGGCGCCGGCGATTAACGCCAGGAAGTTGTTGAGCGACGAGGCGCCGGCGATTAACGCCAGGAAGTCGTTGGACGACGAGCGCCTGCACGAGGTACCCCTGTATTGTAGGAGATCCCTCGGAGATATGAGCTGCTGCTTGCTGGCTGAGTTCCTCCTTATATACTGGTGGGCGACTGGAGCGCCGCCTGGTGGTGACGAGCGTCGGCGTTTAACGCCAAGGAGTCGGTGGGCGACGAGGCGCCGGCGTTTAATGCCAAGAAGTCGGGGCGATTGACGCCGAGGAGTTGAGGTGATTGACGCCGAGGAGTCGAGTCGATTAACGCCGAGGAGTCGAGGCGATTGACGCCGAGGAGTCGAGGCGATTGACGCCAAGGAGTCGAGGCGATTGACGCCGAGGAGTCGAGGCGATTGACGCCGAGGAGTCGACGCGATTGACGCCAAGGAGTCGAGGCGATTGACGCCAAGGAGTCGATGAACTCTCCCTTGCTCGAAGAGCGTCTCCAGGTTGCGATCTGGAGTCGGCGACTTGCGCCGAGGAACTGGTTTTGGGCTCCCGTTGAGCCTCCTTATATATCATGTCGGGTTGTTTTTGAAACACGAGTTAGCTTATTTCTTCATGCGCCGCGTAGCGGCGTCGCTGAAAACTTACCGTCGCGTCGGTAAGTTGGTGCGCTGCACGATTAAGCGCGCGAACACGCTCTTTCAGTGGCGTAAACCGCTACATTTGGCAATGGCTTGCATTGAAACGATCGATCGTTCGCAATTTTAGGTTTTTTGGGCGGTTACTAGAGTCGGATTTCTTAACGAACGCAGCTCGTAATTGCTACATGTAATCTCAGTGCGCTCACAACATTTGCGTTGCGTATTTCGCTAACGGCCTAACTGGCATCGACTTAAAGTAACATTAAAGTAACTTAAAGTAACATAACATAACAATCTGCTCGTTCTTGTTTCCATTCCTTGCTTTTCGTGAAACTTGCGGATCAACAAGTCTAGGGGGTACAAAACGCGACGCGAATTGTGTATTCGTCGCATAAAGGAGATACACGAGCTTTTGATGCTCGCAGTAGACAATGTTGCGCAAAAATCAAATTTCTTTGTTCAATATCCGACGGTGCCCAAGTTAATTGAGGATTTTGAGGCAGCTCACCTCAAAATCATACAGAACGCCACGGATGACGAATTCGCAGCCTAAGACGCAATTCGTCCTGACTTTGACAAGATGCGCTTTGCCATAACGGAGCGGTACGAAAAATTAGTGGGCGCCGAGCGGGCGACCGCCTCGTCCTCGCAAATCTCGCAAGTATCGCAAGTCTCGCAAGTTTCGCATCACTCGGCGATCAAACCACCAAAAATTGCGCTTCCTCAGTATTCTGGGGATCTCGCCCTATGGCCGTTTTTTCTATCGTTATACAATATTTTGATTTACGAAAATCAAAATATCTCCAATATGGAGAAATACCAGTACTTATTGGCCTCACTATCGGGGGAGGCTCTTAGCGTCGTGAAAAACTTACCGTTGATTGCAGATCACTACTTGATAGCGTATGATTCGCTCCTATCGCAGTATAAAAATAAGCGGAAATTAGTTACGCAATACTGGCGCTCTATCGTGCACGCCAAGCCATTGCAGGCGGACACGGCCACATCTTTGCGTGCATTATTAAACGTCTTTATTGAGAATACAAGGGCGTGGCAAATGATGGAATACCTTGTCGATTTGTGGCACTTTATGCTTTTCAACCACTTGTTAGAGAAACTCACCCCTACGTTACGGGAAAAGTTTGAGGCAAAACACATGTCGGTGGAATCGCCTCGGTATGAGCAGTTAACGAAATTTTTATCGGGATACTGCACGGTTCTCGCGTCCGTATCGGGCTCTACGGAAAAGACGAGTAAAACAAAGGCGCAGAGTCAACCGTCAAAGAAAGCCGCATCTGCCACGTCGCTCGTCACTCAAACCGCCGCGTGTGCCCTTTGTAAAGAGCAACACTCCACCATTACAAAGAACCCTCGATTCTTGAAATTCTCGTCGCAAGAAAGGCACTCTAACGTGCGTAGTCTGAACCTATGCCTAAATTGCCTCCGCGCCGGGGATAATCTAAAAAATTGCCCTTTCTCGTGGACCTGTCGGTCCTGTCGCGCCAAACACCACACGCTTCTGCATTTTGAGCAGAGCTCTCTCCCGTCTACCGCGGCTACCCCGGTTGTCGCTCCTGCCGTCCAGGACACCGCGACCGCTGCGAATACAGAAAATAAACTCGTTTTGATGTCGAGTCTCTCGAATAGCGTGGTATTATTGTCGACCGTCCGCGCCGAGGCCCTCAATGTACACGGTAACGCGTTCCCCGTCCGTATTCTGTTGGATAGCGCGAGCCAGGCCACCTTCATTACTGAAGGCTGCCTCCGCAGATGCGGTTTTGCTCAGTCCAAGCATCGTGCGACGGTTTTGGGCGTTAATGAAACTAAGGCCGCCACTACGAGGGGCTTTACCTCGTTCGTAATCCGAACGCGAGGTCGCGACGATATTCGCTTCCCGATCAAAGCCACGGTTCTTCCCCGCATTACTGCGCCGTTGACTAACAACCATGTCGACACCAAATCGTGGAGTCACTTGCAAGGACTGCCGCTCGCGGATCCGGAATACTATTTGCCTGGCTCGGTTGATATTTTACTGGGGACTGAATCATTCGTCTCCGTCATGCGCGACGGCCGTCGAAAAGGGAAAAATGGGGAACCGGACGCCTTTAATGCAGTATTCGGGTGGGTTTTGATGGGCGCGGTTTCCCCTTTGTTACAAATACAACCCCTGCACTCTTTCGCTACTACGCTCGAATCGATTGATGCTGCAGTAGAACAATTCTAGACATTAGAAAAAGTTCTGGAGCAAACTTTGTGCTCGGAAGAAGATCAACGTTGTAAGAAGATTTTCGACAGCAACTACTAATAACTAGCAATAAGTGCGCAATATTTCTTCTTTCATAAACGGCAAAGCATATATCCACGTACATTTTATTTTTTTACTGAGTGGTAAGTACGGTTGAACTATTCATTTATTATATATTTTAACAAAGTGCTTTGTATATGTTATTCGCAATTGCCGCCCATTGCCCGAATTTTTTAACCACAACGCGTTGTATTTCAGTTTGCTCAATAGCCGAAAAAATATAATTTTTCGCTTTGTGGCCATTCCAAAATACCCACAACGCGTTGTGAGTATTCCGGTTTTACCTACTACGCGTTTTGAGTATTTTGCGTTTATCCACAACACGAATTATTAATTTTGTTTCGATGAATGACGCAACAGCAACAGAGTCATCTCTGTAACGACAAGTCTCAACTTGTCGACGATCTCCTTCCGTATTCTTTCCTATTCTCACTCAGTTTATTTAAAGCAAGCGTAAAAGTCAGAGTAGGTATACTAGGCTGATTCTAACCCAGTGACGTCATGGGGGGAAGGGGGAGGGGGGGTCACCGTCGAGGAGTACGACAGTGATAAGAAGGGGGAAGGGGGAGGGGGAAGGGGGGTTATCAGCACATACCTCTCTTTATCTTATCAGCACTTACCTCCGTCGAGGAGTACGGCAGTGATAAGAAGGAGGAAGGGGGAAGGGGGGTTATCAGCACTTACCTCCCGTTATCTTATCAGTACTTACCTCCGTCGAGGAGTACGGCAGTGATAAGAGGGGAAAAGGGGGGGGTTAACAGCACTTACCTATCTTATCAGGACATACCTCCGTCGAGGAGTATGACAGTGATAAGAAAAGGGGAAGGGGGGGATTATTTGCACTTACCTCCCTTTATCTTATTAGCACATACCTATCAGCACTTACCTCCGTCGAGGAGTATGATAATCATTATTTTAAGAACAATGCGACATTTTTGAGATTTTTTTTCCCAAAAACCGATAAGATCGCGTACCGCGGGCTAAGGCCCCGCCGCCCGCCGCCGCCGCCGCCCGCCCGCCCGCTCGCCCATGTGGGTTAATCATCGCCATCATCGCACGCTCGCCCGCTTACGTCACCGTTCGAGTCGTTAGGTGCCACTCGCCTGCGTTCTCCGTTCGGTCTTCTCTCTCGCTCGCGTTCATATATCGCGGATCATGCGCTCGGTATTTAATTTTTAACTTTATTAATAAGGAACAGAGGTGGAGGATGTGGAAGGAAAATTAAATAAGAAATAAAAATATTTTAGATATATGTTATACATTTATTCATGTTAACCTACTACATCAAAAGATCTCTTTCTCGATGCATCATACATAATGTCATCCATAGCATACGCTATTAGCTCACAATCTACAATTGACGTTTGGTCGTAAATGCCGCGCAAGATAATAACGGCGTCGCATTTTTCGGTAATACGATTTCTTCGTAGTATACTTGCAAAATTGATGAATTTCCTATCTACCTCTCTCGCAAGCTGATATAGCTCGCGGAAGACATGCTCGACGCAGTGTTCGAGCTTGAGTAAAAAGATAATAGTTTCAGGTTTCATGTGAAAAAAAGTATTGCGCGATGACAATTTTACAAGTTTAACACCATTCATTTATACAAGTTCGAGTTTTAGGTCTTGAATAGTCAGCGACTGACCGACAGTTGACTGCACGAGTCGCTCGACATCCATGCGTCTATCGATGAGCGCCGTCCACGTTCCATGATGCATCGCGATTTTAAATCCTCGGTTGTCGCCAAGAATCAGTTCCACAAAAGAACCGTGTGGAGGTCTCACGCTGATCCCAATGTCCAAATATTTGTAAGCTGTTCGTGTCAAGCCAAATCGTCTGTTGAGTATACGCACCGCAGGACGCTCCAACGAAGTGCTGTATGAAATAACAAAATGAGTTATAAAATAATACAATTTGCAAAAGTACAAAATAGGAGACTCTAGAAATTAAACGAAACTTACTTGTTTTCATTCGATGGAGTTTCAGCTTCGGGAATCGGCACGTAATAATTCATGCGTGCGCCACCACTGTTGCTTCCCGCAGCGGAGTACATTTTTCACTCTCGGTTATGGCAAGTCGATCGTTTGTACAAGCGGCTGATACAAGACTGACCGATCGCATAAAATTAACGGAGCGTATACGCGAAAACACCCTCCCCTTTTTTAAAACTATGACGTGGTGGAAGGTGAAGATTAAGCTCGCGCTCTGGAATTTAGAAGGGGAGGCATTTAGACAACGTTAAAGAGAAAGCCAACACATCTTTCAAACAATTATTAACCACTAACAACTAATGGAAAAGTAGAATTTTAATTACAATAAGAAATCTTTTAGGACTATCATATGATAAGAAACCTTTTAGGACTATCGTATGATAAGAAACCTTTTAGGACTATCATATGTCAAGAAACCTTTTATGACTATGATATGTCAAGAATGCAACAGCTTATTTTTGGAGATTTCTAGAAAGAATGCAACAACTCATAATTTTGGAGATTTTTAGAAAAGATGATAAAAGTATATAAGGAGGAACGCAGCGCTTCGAAACCACAGTATGAAATTTGAAAGTGCGTGCGTTGGTATATCAGCTAAAAAGTATTTTGTAATTTTTCTATGCCAAGTGTTCGATATGGAGGAAGATTTTTTTTTATAAAAAATCTGCAAAATGGAAATAGAGACAATAGACTTAGCTAAATCGTCCGACGAAGAGCAGATGGAAATAGAGAGTGTACGAGACTTACGATTAGAATTAAATGAGTTGTCCGATAAAGAGCTAGTGGAAATTATAGACGATAATTTCCAGGCGATATCAATCCAATCATCTAACGAAGATCATGCGTTGTCGGATGACAATGACTACATTAGTGACCTACAGGGAAAAGATCTTACGGAAACTATCGAGCAGAGAGTGCCTGATGCGGAAATCATTGCTCTGAACGGACGTACAAAGGTTTGCGTTATAAGCTTCTATTATTCCACGGGTGGGTGCCCTAGCCGTGTGTACCTCGTGTATGATCAGCCTGTCAGACGCGGGTGTTGGGGACATGTATGCTGTTCGAGAGCATGTAATTGGGCTACACGATGCGGTATCGGGAGAATCCTGTTCCAATTGCAGACTTCCAATGTATCAGATCTTCCCCTGCAATATGTGCCCAATTTGCACACGCTAAAAAAAAAAAAAAACATTGCCATAAATATCAGTATAAAATGCACACCATTACGCAAGCAACATGGACGTAATTCTTGGATGGAATGACTTTTTCAAGTATTATAAATACTCTTACGATACACTTATTAAAGATCGTTATTATGAACAAAATATCATCAATACTTTAGAGGGTAAAGAATATCTGGAAGAAGAACCGACCGTGCCACGAGTATCACTGGTGAAGTTTCTTCGCGATCGCGAACTCGGTATACGCGGAACCAGTGAACGCGTAGTCAGACAAGGAGTCGATATTCAAACCGAGCCTCCATATGACTGGCCTTACCACGTGAGACGTAAAGTGTATAAACGAATGTGGGATGAGTGCGAGAGAGAGGAAGAAAAAAAAGATCTGCGAGGAGAAACGGGTGTGCAACAATTATCACCGGTGCAGATTCTTCGCAATCGTGAACTCAACAGACGCGGAGTCAGACAAGAAGTTGTTAGCGATAATGATCCTGAGCCTCCATGTTACTGGCCATATATTTTGAAACGTAAAGTGGATAGACGAATGTGGTGTGAGTATGTGAGAGAGAAGGAGAGAGAGGATGAAGAAAGACGTAATGCCCTGGCATATTACAGAAAAGTAAACTTTTATCTCTGGGCGAGGGAAATTCCTGACAAGATTGAGTTTAACGGTGATGCTCTATACATTACAATTCCTGCAGGTAGTGGGAGGTGTGTTGAAGTGTTGGTGATGGACAACTTGCGTTCTTCGATCTACCGTTGCAGCGATTCTAACCGTACAAAGAAAATACTTGAGAAATCATTTCTTCGATAACAGTGACGATTAGTTAATTTGGCAATATTGGAATAAATATGTCACCCCCTTCTTTCCTTATAATTTTATGTGTATGCACTTTCACGTTCAGGAGTGCGAACGAACATGTTTATGGTGTGATCGAGTTACGTGCAAGTGCTCCATAGAAGTGTGTGACGCGATCTAATAAAAAAATAGAGAAACGATAAAAAAACATGGAAAACCTCAGGCAAATCGCGCGCGACCTGTTGGAGCAATCGCACCAAGTCGCTACCTTTGGCGAGTATTTCGCGTGGGTGCAGCGATGTGAGGAATTCGTCAGACAGCTCGTAGACCGCAGTCGCGAGGAATTCGCTAGACAGCTCGATGAACACAGTCCCGCCAAGCGTCCGCGACTTATGCCTGGAACTAGAAATTCTTTGGTGTCGAAAATCGTGGAACTCGAGGGTGCAAGAACTCGATTAAAGAGACGTTTTATACACGGCGGTGGTGGTAATGTAGTGGTCGCGGGCACCAGTAGTGGCGGCGGCAATAACGCGGAAAGACTCGTTTGGCGAGAGATCGATACGGCTTTCAAAAATCGTATACTGACCGGTGCGGTGATTAATTCCAAGCACATCGAACCTCGTCAATTTCTTGAAGATGCGAGAGACACTGTACTCGATCGTGTGCGGAACGTCAGGCAAAGGTACAACAGCGTGAAAGTGAATACCGTGTTTAATGGTGAATTTATGACGAGTAATAAACGTGACAATAAGAGTATCGCTACGAGAAACTATGAACTCTTTCGTACGTCCGACTTACGAGAGTGGTACGACTTGCGCGTTATCGAACCCACACTGGCGAAACTCGAAGAGTTCCAGGAACGCGACAGCGGGTGGGCGTTGTCGCGTATACTAAATTTAATGGTTAACGTCAACAAACATAATCCATTGCATGCGGGGTGTGTTGTAGAAATTCCGCGAGAGATAATGTCAAAAAGAGCGGTGATCAACGTGCAATCAAAGGACAATGCATGTTTCGCGTGGTCGGTGGTCGCCGCTCTATATCCAGTCGAAAGACATCCGGAACGGGTATCCTTGTACCCCAATTATACAACCGTGCTAAATCTTCAGGACATTGAGTTTCCAATGACGTTGAACCAGATAAAAAAGTTTGAAAATTTCAACGACTTGTCGATCAATGTATATACTGTCGAGAAGAAAGAGAAACTTGTAATCTTACCGATACGGCTCACCGATAGTAAGAAGAATAGGCACGTCAATTTGTTGTACCTACCAGATCACGGAGACGACAACGTGGGACATTTCGCGTGGATCAAGAACCTATCCCGCCTCGTGAGCTCGCAAGTGAGCAAGAATAGGAGAAAGAAATACTTTTGCGATCGGTGAGGATACATTTTTATATAAAATAAATAATTTATTGTTTAAAAAAATAGTAAAATATTTTTTTGTTTAAAAATTAGTAAATAATTGTTTTTTTCAGATGCTTGCATTATTTCAGCACGAGCGAAAAATTAGAAGTCCACGCCATTGATTGTCAAAAAATGAACGACTGCGCCATCCGACTACCGAGCGAGGACGATAAATGGCTGAGCTTCCGCAACTACAACAGAAAGAAGCGGCTTCCGTTCGTGGTGTACGCCGATCTCGAATGCACCCTGGAGAAGATGGATGCTGATCCGCAAGCGTCCACGTACACCTATCAACGCCACGAGGTATTTAGCGTAGGATACTACGTGCGGTGCTCGTACGACGACTCGTTGTCTACATATCGGTTTCGTCGCGATAAGGATTGCGTTACATGGTTTGCCAACGAACTCGAGGAAATAGCACATCGCGTAAAGTGTATTTTATCAACCAATGTCCCTATGGAGACTCTCTCAAAGGAACAGTGGCAAGCATTTCACAGCGCGGCGCACTGCCACATTTGCGAAAAATTGTTTGCGCCGGACGACGAGCGGGTGCGCGATCATTGCCATCTGACCGGTCGCTACAGAGGTCCCGCGCATTCAAATTGTAATCTAAATTATAAAGACTCATATGTCATTCCCGTAGTTTTTCACAATTTATCCGGCTACAATTCGCATTTTATTATAAAAGAAATAGCTCTCACGTTCGAAGGCTCGATAGACGTACTACCGATTACGAAAGAAAAATATATCTCGTTCACGAAAAACGTTAAAGACACAGCCGACAAATCAGATTCGCGAAACAATATAAAGTTACGGTTCATCGATTCGTTAAAATTTCTCAACACTAGTCTCGAAAAATTAGCATCCTTTCTCGATAAAAACAAATTAAAAATTGCACGTTCCAAATTTTCCGAATTATGTGTTCACGATTTTGAATTACTGACGCGAAAAGGTGTCTTTCCATACGAATACATGGATTGCGTCAAAAAGTTGGAGGACACGTGTTTACCGCAGCGCGAATCATTTTACAGTTCATTGGTCGGTGACACTATATCCGAGAGCGATTACGCACACGCCGTAGTAGGGGTATAAGGGGGATTCGAACCCAACCTAGGGCGAGGAGGGTAGAGGGGCAGGGGGGTTCCTCGGCGCGGGGTACTCCATACCCGATGGGCGAGGAGTCCGCGGGGGCAAGGGAGGGGGCCAAATGTGGGCGAGGGGGGTAAAGGGGAGAGAGGGTTCCACAGCGCAGGGTACTCCATGCCCGGTAGGCGAGGAGTCCGCGGGGGAAAGGGAGGGGGCCAAATGTGGGCGAGGGGGGTAGAGGGGAGGGGGGGTTCCACAGCGCGGGGTACTCCATGCCCGGTAGGCGAGGGGTCCGCGGGGGCGAGGGAGGGGGAATGCTGGGCGAGGGGTCCGCGGGGAGTGGTGGGGAATGCTGGGCGAGGGGTCTGCGGGGAGAGGGAAACCGCGTTTTCTGACATCGCGGCGGCCCGCGGGAGAGGGGATACCGCGCTATGGGTCGCGAGGATGAGGACGCGGAGGCCCGCGGTGAGGAGGGTCCGCGTAATATTATACCGTATCACTCGCGTGCGTCTTCTCGCTCTCGACCCCACTCGCGACGGCTGCAGATCAGCGTGACATCACCGCGCGCTTGCATATCACGTTCTCTCTCTCTCCCCACTTACCTCTTCGCGTTCTCTCTCATACTCACCCAATCTTCTTTCTCGCGTTCAGAGGTGTGTATTCTCTTCGCGTTCACATATCTCTTAGCGCTCTCTCCATCAGTATTTTTTTTAAATTATTTTAATTTAATTTAATTTAATTTAATATTTTAAAGATAATTTAATACACCAGCAGAAATGAAATTATTTTAAACCGACTTTAGTACTTTAGATAATGCAATATTTTTTTAAATATTTTAATAAATATTTATTTTAGAACTAATCTTATAAAATAGATAGCGCAATTTAAGGAATTGGAATAGGGAGAGGCTGAAGAATAATAAATTCACTTTTTTAAAATCATATTATACATTTATTAAGTTTTTAAAATTTATAACACCTAATTATAAAAAGCTGATGATGCAGCGCAATTTAAAATTGGAATAGGGAGAGGTGGAAAAATAATAAATTTATTTTTTACTATAATATATACATTTAATTTTGAAAAAAGTTATACATAATACCTCACGCACGGTGATATTATTTTAAAACATACAACGTAGAACACTCATCCATACTCTCTCAACTTTGCGTAGACTGGCGTAGACTTCAGCGCATTGACAATACAGGTTATAAAATAAATTTTATTAAGAAATTGTGAACGACCATATGCGCGCCTGCACAAAATAGAAAACCCGTCATACTGACCTGTATGTCTCTGCAACACCCTGTACATACGTACATACTGACCTGTATGTCTCTGCAACACCCTGTACATACATACATACTGACCTGTATGTCTCTGCAACACCCTGTACATACGTACATACATCATACATACATACATACATACATACATACATACATACATACATACATACATACATACATACATACATGCATACATACATACATACATACACACGTAAAGAAAATGTAATTGCATCTTCACATAGGACACATCTAATAACTATGTGGGGAAAAGGGAAAAGAAAATAAAACATTTTAACGTTTATATAATTTATTTCTGAACCTTCATACGAGATACGATGTATGCACAATGGTTCCATGCAAACGTATGTGTTTGATGAAATCATCGCGACATTGATATGAGTATCATGCCAATGACTCTGCATGCATAATCTCAAATTGAAACTGTATCTAAAACGAACTTTGTCGTCTTGCATGTCCACTGATCATACGTACGTACATACGTACGTACATACATACGTACATACATACATACATACATACATACATACACACATACATACATACATACATACACACACACACACACACACACATATACACACATACACACATGCACACATGCACACATGCACACATGCACACATGCACACATGCACACATGCACACATGCACACATGCACACATGCACACATGCACACATGCACACATGCACACATGCACACATGCATACATGCATACATGCATACATACATACAGGGTTGCGAAACTGGTAATTAAGAAATTAAGAAATCATAAATCAATTTTGATTAGTGAATTAAACAGTTTTTAATTCACAAATCAAATTTGATTCGTGAATTACACAGGCTTTAATTCATAATTCATATTTGATTTGTGAATAACACAACTTTTAATTCGAAAATCAATTTTAATTTTTGAATTACACAAGCTTTAATTCACAAATAAATTTTGATTCGTGAATTACAAAAGCTTTAAATCAGAAATCAATTTTGATTTGTGAATTACACAGGTTTCAAATCACAAATAAATTTTGATTTATGAATTTCACAGGCTTCAAATCACAAATAATATTTTATTTGTGAATTACACAGGCTTTAATTCACAAATAAATTTTGATTCATGAATTACAAAAGCTTTAAGTCATAAATCAATTTTGATTTGTGAATTGCATCGGCTTTAATTCATAATTCAAATTTTATTTGTGAATTACACAAGCTTTAAATCACAAATTAATTTTTATTTGTGAATTACGCAGGCTTTAATTTATAATTCAAATTTGATTTATGAATTACACAGGCTTTAATTCACAAATTACTTTTGATTTATGAATTGCATCGGTTTTAATTTAAAATTAAAATTTGATTTGTTAATTATTCAGGCTTTAATTCATGTTTCCTGTTTTAAAGCTGGTATAAATCACAAATCAATATTGAATTCTGATTTACGGGACTTTAATTTACAAATTACCTAATATTAACTTGTAAATTAAGACTAAAGTAAACCATAATTACATATTAAATTATTGTTTACATATTACCTCTAATTAACAATTTAGATTTGAATATTATTAATTAAAAAATTTTACTAATTTAAAACTTACAATTAAAGTAAAAAATATATAATTTTTCTGTCTACGTGACCTAGGTCGCCGATGACAGCACCCATGCAGGCAGTGCGCTTCGTAGTTTTTGGTATCTAGATGTTTTAAATCCTCGAATTCGATGTTTACGTTTCCCAGGTCGCCAATGACCTTTTTTTCGAAATTAATACAAACATATATTTCATATCACAAATTTACTATCGTAGTCATGTAATAAAGAAAACGGAGAGGAAGAGCCAAGAGGACGTTGATGACCTTTTTGCGAAATTAATATAAACATTTATTTCATATTACTTTATTATTGTAGTCATGTAATAAAAAAAAACGGAGAGAAAGAGGACGTTTAAAGAAATAATGAACATCCAAATTTCTCTATAAATTTTTATTTTTTTACATTGGAAGATTATGAATTTTATGATTAATAATACCGGCTGCTGAACCTCCCTGGCACATATTTTCTCCCCCTTGACGAATACCAATTTCGCCTGCTTCGACCAGCAGCTCTCCTCCATCTTCCTCTTCCTATGAAAAAATATTATTTTTTTTAGCAATTGGATTTACTCCCCGTAAAAGGACTGCTAGGTTTTTATCCTAATTATAAAATATGTCAACATATATTAATAATTCACGAATCAATATTAATTTATAAATTAAAGCCTGTGTAATTCACAAATCAAATTTTAATTATAATTTAAAATTTAGAGTAATTAATAATTCAAAATTGATTTATGAATTATTTTTGAATTAAATCAGAAATTGATTTAATTATTTGCAACCCTGCATACATACATACATGCATACATACATACATGCATACATACATACATACATACATACATTCGTAAAGCAAATACAATTGCATATTCACATAGGACACATCTAATAACTATGTGGAAAAAAGGGGAAAGAAAATAAAACATTGTAACGTTTATACATATAATTAATTTTTAAAAAGATCGTAACTTCTTCTGGCATTGCGACCACCAGTTAAATATTTTAAATACATTTTGTAATGCGCAATTCTTAACATCAAACGTACACCAAACGTACACAAACGTACACAAACGTACACAAACATATATTAAACGTACACAAACGTACATCAAACGTACGCAAACGTATGCAAACGTACATCAAACGTATATACCTATATCATACGTATATCATACGTATATCATACGTATATCATACGTACATTATATGTACTCTCCCACATGTTCTCTCTCTCTCGCTTTCGCTCCTGCTCGCGTTCTTTTTATTTCCTTCATGTCCTCTTTCTCATTCTCATTTCTTTTTATATCCCATATTCGCATTCTCTCTCAGTCCCATTGTCCCACCTATATCTCCTCATATTCTCTTCCCGCTCGCGTCTCCTCCCTCTTTCTCCCGTTCGCGTTCGCGTTCGCGTCTTCTCCCTTGCTCGCCTCCCCGCCTATATCACCCCATTCTCTCTTTTTCTCCCTCCCGCTCGTGTCCTCTCGCTCGCACACCTTCTTACGCGCGGTACGGCTATCATTTGCATCATAATTATTACGTGTTATTGCTACTCCCATTAATTTCAGGATTACTACCACATTCCGTCGGTGTTGAATTTAGAAAAGAAAATATTTACGTTACGCTTGCGAAGATATTTATGTGACAACTCATATTTTAACACAAATTCAAAAATTATTTATTTTATGAAAAACGACTAAAACATTTTTTAAGCATTACATCATTTATACATATCGTTAGAATTTGGAAATAGAGGGGAAATGGTAAATAAAAGGTATGTGAAAGAACAAAAGTTTATATCTACATATATATAATGTGAAACATTTATTGAATAATCAAAATTATACAATTTTTGGTTTTTAGATCACCGACATTTTTTTTTATTTCTTTACGCGTTTTCTTTTTTCAACAAGTTGAAAACCGTATTAGTAGCATTTAAGTTCTTATGTTTATGCCCACATTTCTTCGGGCTCGTCGATATCATACGGGCGGAGTCCGAACAGCCGAGTCAAATCAAAAATATCATGTGGAGATTGGTAAATATCATCGATTTGGCGGGCCTCTAATGTATCCCGCCACAGATCTTCGAGATCGTATCGGCGTTCCCATCGCTCCGCTTGCACTGATCTCTGATGGTCAATGTTGATAAACCTGTCAATGCGTATGTCTCCATGCCAAAAAGACTGGAAAAATATAAAATACTATTATATACATGTATATAGTACAAAAATGTAAAAATGTTATACATTTTGTACATAAGTAATCTTACGTTGTACTCGGGGATGGTTCGCAGCCATATTTCATTTCTAATACGGATTTCAGCTATTTGAAGATATCCGACACAAACCCACTGACAATAAAGAAAATATTAAACCACTATAAGACCACACATATCCATACATCATATAAAGGCGTTGGCACATGAATGACTTTTTGCCATGCGGTAGAGTCGCGTGACAGACCGTGCGCACGAGCAACTTTTGTCGTGCGGCAAAGTCGCTCGTATGCCCGCGCCATAAGAATGTTGTACTTACCCCTACAATAGGATAGGTAACTTTTATGTAACCAAAGATAGGCATCCTTTTAGACAGAGTACAGCTGGGCACTAGTACGATTCTACACTGACTGCAAAAGACTGAGCCCGAGCCCAGTAGCGAATAGTTATCTCGCGAAAGTAGCGAAATCTGACACCTTCATACGAGATACGACATATGGGTAATGGTTTTGACAATTTAGAATCACCGGGAGAAATAGTAACGCACGCGAGTAACGTACGCCGCAAGTACACGCGGAAACTATAAACATATACTTATTACTAGATATACTTAAAAATACTATACTACAATAAGAACAAAACGATTTATTCTCTCTCCCATTCACATCGGCCGCGGGTCCGCGTGACATCATAGCGCGCTTGCACGTTCTCTCTCATACTCACCTAATGTTCGCGTCTTCTCTTTCGCTTTCAGGTGTTCTCTTCGCGAACGCCTACCTATTAGCGTTCTCTCACACGATATTGATATTTTTAAATGTTTTATTAATTTAATACTTTAGATAAAAATCAGTATTTACTGTTTTAAATATTTTTAATTTAATATTTTGGATATAATTTAATACTTTAGCAGAAATAATTATTTTAAATGATAAACCAAATCATGAATCAATATCGATGAACCGATTATAGTTAAAGATAATACATACAAAACTGCAAATCTTACATTAGCGCCGCCGCAAAAGGTGGAAGGATAAAAGTCAATGACCCAATAATATCATTTTCAAAGACAATGTCCCGATAATTTCATCGAACATGTGCAAAATTGCAAATCATGCATTAGCGCCGATGCACGATTGCTGCGTGCGCTATAGTCCGCGGGGAGGGAAATCACATTTTCGGACGTCGCGGCGGCCCGCGGGGAGAGGGGAACCGCGCTATGGTTCGCGGGGGATGGGGGTCCGCGCTACGGTCTGCAAGGAGGAGAACGGATGCCACGGTGGTCCGCGGGTAGGGGTAGGGGGTACCACGTAGGGGTTCCATGGTGAGGGGGTCAAGAGCGCTGCAGCCCGCGTGATGTCACATCATGTATATTTCCCACGTGTTATCTTTCTAGCTCTCACTCCCGCTCACGTCTTCTCTCTCTCTTCCACACACATTTACGTTTTCTCTCGCATTTATATCACGTATTCGCGTTCTTTCTATCATACTCACCTTCTTACTTATATCTCCTCGTATTCTCTCCCCGCTCCCGTTTGCGTCTTCTCTCCTGCTCTCAGGTGTTTTTCCTTATTCATATATCTATTTGCGTTCTTTCGTCCGGTATTTAAAAATTTTAAGTATTTTATTAATTTAATACTTTAGATAATAATTTAATAGCTATTTGATTTTAACAACTAATTATAATCTAAAAGGACACGACCTAATCTTAAGGAATTGGAATATGGAGATGGCGAAAGGAAAATAAATTTAAGCTAAAAGATTTGCTCTTTAAAATAGAAAGTCACAGTCTATTATAATTAAGCGACGCGATAGCGTTCTACCGTCCGGTATTTAAATTTTAAGTATTTTATTAACGCAATTTAAGGAATTGGAAGGGAGAGGTGGAAGGATAATAAATTTTAACTTTTTTAAATCATATTATACATTTATTCAGTTTTTTATTGTATTATAAAAAGTAATATACTGAAACGTCTTACATAACTAAAACTGTTCATACAAAATATTATAAAATGATAAATATGTATAAATCTGCAACATATAATGTAACATTTTTTATTTAAAGAAATATTACATTTTTCTCCGCTGTCGACACGCATTCTATCCCACTCTTTACAATACTCCATCCATCCATCCATTCCTCTCACACTCTCATCCTTTTCACTACCATGCTAACAACACACATCCATACTCTCTCAACTATAACTTCATAACTAATATTCGCTACAGAATACATGTGCGGGGGATATATAAACATATATACTATAGATATATTAAATATAAATCTCCCTTTCCAAGTTCTGGAGTCGC
The DNA here is from genome assembly GCA_030770355.1 of Harpagoxenus sublaevis. Taxonomy (NCBI): domain Eukaryota; kingdom Metazoa; phylum Arthropoda; class Insecta; order Hymenoptera; family Formicidae; genus Harpagoxenus; species Harpagoxenus sublaevis. Next base: position 1,057 of record JASTWR010002025.1, on the reverse strand, counting down.
CTTTTAAATCTTTTAAATAACTTCATAATTAAGAAAACATTGCACTCCCGACACTCATGCGCAGGCTTTATGCGCATTAACCGTCTATCACAATCACTACACCGCATTTTGCTTGAAATGTTTAATCCGTGTAACTGCGATGAGATTGAGTGCCACCGCACTCTTCGCGTGTAACCGATGGGCTGCTCTCGACGCGCGTAGCACTTTTCGCACAGCCGTTTCCGCGGAAAGCCGTACTCCTGCACATAGCAGGGGACGATTCCGATCACGCAGTCAGATTGCAGCAGGTAGTAATACCGCTCCGGATAATTCTGCGGTCGAACCCCGTCCAACAACCTAATTGTGATAAGTCCTACTGGTGGTGATCTCATTTTCTAGAGAATTACTAAATAAAATTAATATATTTAAATTTTTAAAAATATTTTTAAATATATAGAAATTAATTATATTTCTTTTACCCGCTTTTTAAACAACCAATGTGTTTGGTACTCTCACAGGTAATCCTCGATGCTCTCAGGATCCATCGAGAAGAATTAATCACACTGCTATTCGTAATTCTATTTTTTCACTTTCTAATGCCCGTTCGTTACCGATTATGCAAAAGACTCTGCAAGAGCTCAATTTATAGGAGTTGAAAAATGTAGAGTGAGGGATCTACGTGATTTATCTGCGACATATTACATTACCAAAAACGAGCAGACGGTTGTCATGAAAAAGTAATCTTTTACTTACCGCTGCATCTTGCAATCGCGGGTGACACTATAAACCGCTGTTGAACATAGCATATCGTATGAGATGACAATTGTTGTGAGAAAATAATCCTCGCGAGAAAAATGATGTTTAAGAAAATCTAATTGCATCTTCGCATAGAACACATCTAAAAAATGATACAGCGCTATTGTAAGGAATTGGAATAGGGAGAGGCTGATGGATAATAAATTTAAACTTTTTTAATCATATACATTTATTCAGGAATACTTAAGCATATTTATATTGCATAAAGTTAACGTACATCTTCCCGTCTTAAGGCATCACGCAAATGTTCAGCCACACCATA
>JASTWR010002024.1:0-28198 GCA_030770355.1 Harpagoxenus sublaevis | reverse complement strand
AAGGTCGTGGATTGTATCTCACGCCGTATAAACGTAGCGGTGGCGGCGCGAGGACGATCAGAAGAAACCGTCGTCGTTAAGATGTAAAAAAAAAAATCTCGTGGACGGAAACGTTAACCGCACTTGATCTACCGTTGTCTGGTCTTACGACGAACGAGCAATTGAGTCGCTCTGCGCGCCGTTTGCGCATACCCTTCTTCAGAGGCGTGTTTATGCGTGACGCGCTGCCAACGAAAGTGCGTAACGATGAGAGCGGTATTGTAAATCTCGACAACGCCGCTGGTCCGGGCACGCACTGGGTCGCCTACGCCAAAAGAGGAAATAATGCGATTTACTTCGACGGTTTTGGTAACCTTCGTCCACCGCGGGAACTTGTGCGATATCTCCGAAGCGAGGTGAATATCGCGTACAACTATCGTTCGTATAAGACGTTTGATCGAAGTATCTGCGGTCAGCTGTGTCTGCGGTTTCTTCGAGAGATCGATTGGAGACGATTTTCCTGAATAAGCGATCGTTCATTGTCATGTCATTGACACTTACGTTGACCGGGAGAAGTAGCGTTCTCGCGGCGAGCTACTTTCCTGCTCTGGATCTGAGCGACGGTGATTACGAGCTGGGTCTCGCGAATTTCGAGACGTACAACACGATACCGAACGTTAACTCTACGAATAATAAATTTTATTTCGACCAAAACGACGAGACGATTACGATTCCCGAGGGATCGTATGAACTGCGTGCCATAGGCAGAGAGCTGCTATTCTCCGCAAGCGACAGGTGTTTATCGGTGCAGAACCGTCGACGGTTACGCACGACTTGTACCCGAGCGTGGACGATGACGATCAGGATTACATATATGATAACGAGGAAGAGAAAGGGGATGAACGTTCGATAATTCTTTGCGCCAACGAGAACACCATGAGAAGTGAGATTAAATGCGCCTACAGAGTAAACTTTACCAAACCGAACAATATCGGTTCTCTGCTGGGTTTTTCGACGAATCGCGTACTCAAGCCGAACAGGTGGTACGCGTCCGACAAGCCGACGTAGATAATGGACGTAAATATCATTCGCGTGGAATGCAATCTTACCATGGGGGCTTACAGCAACGGTATGCTGGTGCACACGATACACGAATTTGCGCCGAACGTTCCACCGGGATATAAACTGTCGGAGACGCCGACGCAGATCATTTATCTCCAGATCATCGCGCGGAGTGTTACTGACATAACGGTGCGCGTGGTAGATCAGAACGAGCGACCGATCGATTTTCGTGGCGAGGAGATAACGCTTCGACTGCATGTGCGACGCAGAGGTTAGATATATGGTTGCGTGAAAGATGCTCGTTCTGAACGAGTCGTCCGCGAGAGAAAGTAAGAGCGCATCTGCTGTCGCTGTCGTTGAGCCACCAACGTTATCGTTTGGCGCGCGGAGCGAGAGGACGAGGTGGTGGAAAAAGAGGAACGAGCTAAGCGTAGAGAACGTTGCTTTTCTGCGATCCTTGGGATTCGTTGTGCGAAACAATCGTCATGGTTGACATCCTGAGCATCGGTGGTGAGCCAATTTTCGATGAGCGCATTGTCAAGATTGAAACTCACACGTATAATCCGTACGCCAACACCACGCTCGGATACAGCGACGAGATACGCATACCGATACAACAGCAGGATCTGTACACGTTACCCTGCGAGAGCTTTCTCTACGTTGAGGGGACGCTTTCCGACAATATTGCGGAAATTACCTCGGAGACGCGAATGGATAACAACTGCGTGGCGTTTATGTTCGATGAGATTCGATATGAGCTCAATGGCGTCGAGATTGACAAGAACAGAAACGTCGGAATAACGAGCTCAATTAAGAACTTCGTGTCGCTGACTGCCGAGAGAGGCAAAAAACTGCAGAACGCTGGATGGAACCTTGGACCGAGGCCCAAAATTGGCGAGTTCAACTTTTGCGTACCTCTTGACACGCTTCTCGGTTTTTGTGAGGATTATAAGCGCGTGGTGATAAACGCGCGACACGAACTTATTCTCATACGTTCGCGGAACGACGCCAATTGCATCGTGACGACGCCGGATCATAACAAGGATCCAAAGATCACTTTGTCGAAGCTGCAGTGGAGAATGCCACACGTGATGTTGAACGATGTAAATAAATTGTCCCTTTTGCGAACGTTGGAGAGCGGACGTTATCTGAGCAGGGGTTTTCGCTCGTGGGATCTGTATGAGTACCCTCTGCTGCAGACCACGGTCAAGCATTCGTGGGCCGTGAAAGCCGCGACGCAGCTGGAGAAGCCGAGATACGTCATTTTCGCGCTGCAAACTGGAAGAATTAACAACATATTTAAAAATGCCTCCGTTTTTGACAGCGGCAATCTTACGAATGTTAAGTTGTATCTCAATTCTGATTTTTATCCCTACGACGATATGAATTTGGATTTTGATAATCGTAGAATCGCTATACTGTATAACATGTATGGGAAATTTCGAAAGTCTTATTACGGAAGCGAAAGCAATGAGGTACTCCTCACGCTGACCCTGTTCAAGGAATGGGGCCCGTTCGTGGTGATGGATTGTTCACGTCAGAACGAATCGATAAAAAGCGCGACCGTGGATGTTCGTATAGAGTTTGAGTGTAAACGTAATATAGAACCTAATACAACGGCCTACTGTCTTATTATTCACGACCGTGTGGTGGAATATAATCCGCTGACTAACATCGTGCGCAAGATTGTGTAGCGACAGTAAATTCATTTATCATTTGCTCATGAGATGTACTGACATTGATTTTGCTGATTTTATAAGGATTTATCGTTACGGAAAGAAGTTTGCGGTTAAAGAGGCTGCTTTATTATTCATGACCTTGCAGTGGAATACATATATAATTTGCTGACACGGAAAAACAATTATTCATGATCTTGTAATGGAATACATATATAATTCGCTGACTAATATTGTGTGCAAGATTCTGTAGCGACAGTAAATAGGCTGCTTTATTATTCATGATCTTGTAGTGGAATATAGATATATAATTTGTAACGATGCACCCCCAGGAATGCATCGTTCCGGCCGTCCATCAGCCGAGCCGCCCGGCCGACCATCTGTCGGGCGAAGAAAGAGGGCGGAATGCCCCCACACATTTTTTAATTGTATAAAGTCGGCGCATTCGCCGCCGGATATCGATTCGGGACAAACGGATCGATATCCGTAAGCGCCCGAATAATATCGAACGCGTTCGCAACGCCGGAGCGCTCGGCGCCCCTACTCCGGCCCGACATCCCCGCCACGTGCGGCTCCGCGTAAGCGATACCCCCGCTACCGAATTAACGAGCCTGGGGGGTATAAAAAGGCAACGAATTTGCCTAATTACAAGACTCCGTCTTGAGCTAGCAATCCGACCAGACCTGTCCGCTGCTCACGACTTCCAGTCCCGATCCTGCTCCTTACAACTCACCAGCCGTATCGACGAGGTTGAGAGTACTCAGCCTTTATTCGGGAGTTCCCGTAAGCCGATACCGCTATCCTAAAGCCCCGGTCGTACCGGCGAGGTTGAGCGTACTCGTCTCTTCCGAGAGTTCTCGGTAACCGGTACCACCGTTTATCACACGCAAAGTCCACGTTTCGTACAAGAGCGTTCTCTGTACGCCGGGCGTACCCGGCCGTGGTCTTTCCCTTGACGTGCACCGGACAGAGCGTGCTCCGTCCTGCCGGGTGTTCCCGGTTGCCGTCTACGTGCACTGCGGAGGAGAGTACTCCTCCCAGTCGGGTGTTCCCGATTGCACGCAGCATCCCGACATCCTGTCAAGATCCTCGCGCCGCGTATCCATACGCCATTTCGACGCGCTCGTCCGTACAGCCCCGTGTGCTGTACCCACCTCGCGCTATTGTAATCCACGCCTAAATCGCTCCGCGTGCCGTACCCGCCTCGCGCCAGTCTTAGGTATTTACGCGAATCTTGTAAACTAAGCGCCGCCTACTTACACGCGTTACTTACGCCCCACGCGGGCAATCAACCGCGCTACTTTCACTTTTCGCGACGCCCACGTGGGCCATCGATCGCGCCCATCAACCGCGACACGACGCGTCCCGTCAACTACCGCCGTAGGCCGATCCCGCAGATCCGGGAAACTACCACGCATCACCTTACGATCACCTCATACGCGCATTATAAAGCGAATTCACATATATAACAACCACGCGACAAATAAATTGTAAAAGCGATACCGAGGCTGTCGCCTCGTTTCAATATTGTAATCTTAACAAACTCAGTTTATAATAAACTCTCCGTAAAAGTACAAAGCGCCGTTCTATCGTCTCTTCCTCCGCGCCTATTTCTCGACCCTGACCAGCCGCGAGCTAAGATCCGCGCATCGGAAAAACAGGTTGTTTTATAATTCGAGTAAAATCATTTATTTTATCAGTCGTTCACAAGATTGTAACTATGTCGGACGTACCAACATTCGTGGATCTACAGGGATTCATTGTTAGCGAAAAGTTTGTCGTCAAAGAGGTTGCGGTCTTGAGATAAGGGACCGTGCTTACACACCATGTATTTTTTCCACCGAGGGTATGGCACATCATGACGACGAAGGAAAAAAGTCAAGCGAGGTGGCTGACGCGGAATCACCACGGTCTTGGATGGAACGCCGGCGACACGGAGTACTGTCACGTTAAGAGCATCATCCGAGAGGCTGTGTACGGAAAACTTGTTGAGGAAGATTCTTCTTCCGATTCCGCTTCCGCTTCCTCTTCCGTCTCGATTGTGTACGTGAAGGGAGAGGAGAAGAAGAAATGGCTGCGAGACCTCATCGGGGATACGCCCGACGTTGATGTCACGATCAAGACCATCGATGCCGATTACGAGGACATCGGTAGGCTGCGAACGCTGACCGCGGTCAGATCTTTTCGCTGCAATCGTCACACGAGGAACTGCGCGATGGAGAATGTGATAAAGGTACATGAATGGTGGACCGAACGGCAGGAGCGAGTGAAGCACCTGTGATTTTCGACAGGATACAAGATTTTTTCCATTTTGTATTGTATAAATTTGGGGAAATAAAACAACTGTTTTCGACATACATATGTTTTAGTGTTAGTGTTCATTTATTTATCCTAGCTCGCTTTTTCCTCGTTTATTGTATATATTAGCGACGATTAGTAATGTATTGCGATGCGAATGAATCGTGCGTGCTTTTTCTTCTTTCCTTGTTCGTCTTATTTATAGCGATGATTATTAATGTATCGCGATGTGACTGAACCTTGCGTGCTTTTTTCCTCAAACGTCTCGTGAATTGATTTTCCTCCTTTGTTTTTTATTTTTTCTCCGAAACGTTTTTACGAGTTTTCTTCTTCGTTTTACTCCTCTTGAGAAAAGAAAAAAATATTTCCCTAAAAATTTAGATCGTTGGCGACAATAGCCCCCCCCCCCCTCCGCGTCCGTCCAATCGATGGCGTCCAATTACGTTCGAATCGCGATCAGACGCTTATCGTCTCTCGGTTGTGAGTGAGTCACCTCGCTTTTCTTTGTTCTCTCAACTTCTCGATAATGTTGTTCTGGCGCATCGTTATCCTTGCGATTTACGTCGTTGCGGTGAACTGCGAATTTAACGCTAGTGATACTAAAGCGGTGGTCCATTATTTGAAAAAATATGGCTATTTGCAGGAGAATGCGCAAAAGTTTTCAGCAGGCGACGATACGACTGCGGCTATGAAACGTGCTATCATGTGGTTTCAGAGATATTATAAATTGCCTGGCAACGGTGAATTGAATGAGCCAACCCTGCAATCAATGAACACACCCCGCTGCGGTGTTAAGGACATGTCGGAGCGCTCGATTGGTTCACTCTCGCTGAAATGGCCTAAAACATATCTCACGTGGAACTTTCACGGGGCGACGGGGGATCAACTGACAACAGCTCAAGCCGCGTTTGATCTATGGGCAGCGAATTCGTCGTTGACGTTCGCGCGTGATATACAGAATCCCAACATTCTGATATCATTTCGCGATGGCTTTCACCCGTTTCTCAATCCCCGACATGGAATGTGTTTGGAATCGATGGACGGCCCCAACGGAGTAATCGCTCACGCGTATCTCCCTACTGGAGATCATGACTATGTCTCGGAGATACACATAGACAACGCGGAACGATGGCACATAACTCTGGACAAGAATCCTCCGGGAACTTACCATATGCTTCAAACGCTCACGCACGAGATCGGTCACGCTCTAGGATTAAGGCATAGTCCGAACGGGGATTCAGTGATGTTTGCATTCGTGCCAAAGAAATCTTCTCCCACCAAATTAAGCTATGAGGATATTCTTACCATCCAACATCTTTACGGTCTTAACGTTTACTTTCCGGTTTCCATACCGATTACGACAACGATCGCGCCGATGACCACAACTACGAGGGCGACGACTACGAGGGCGACGACGGCAGCCACCACGATCGCGACTGATACGAAATTCTCGAAAGACGACGTCGAGACGGATCTGTGCGCCTTACAACGCGTGGATCACGTGTTGGTATTTAACAGTCGAATTTACGTCGTGCGTAAGCGATACGTATGGTCGATCGATGTAAATGGAAAGACCTACAGAAAACCGTTTTTGTTGACGAATTATATTAATTATCTCCCCCTAAATTTCACACTTTCGGCTGCCTATCAAGCGCCGTCGGGCGATCTCGTGCTGTTTGTGGACAATAAGGTATACCTGGTGAATTACCCGAGTTTAGCGCTGGTACCAACCTGGCCACGATATTTCTCCGAACTTGGATTTCCATCAAACGCGAGGATCAACGCCGCGGTGAATACTAACCGAGGACGAACCTTCGTGATATACGACGATCAGTTTGCGGCCGAGATGAACGAGTGTTCGATGAAAGCCTCCCAATTTTTCTCGATTCAAGCGATATTTCCCGGAATACCGTCCGGTATTTCAACGGCCTTCCGATTTATCGATGGGAATCTGTACTTTTTCAGCAAACGACAATTCTACAAATTTAACGAATTTACGAAAGCTGTAACAACCATCGGCGGATTTGAACCGGAGATGCTCGGTGTGACTTGTCCGAGGGACGGGCTGTTGCTAGAGCTGCGAAATCTCCTGAGTCGATTCGTTCGAATTGATGCACTGATGAGTAACCGTGACGATACTCCCGATGATATTGAAGAGGAAAAGAGCGAGTCGACGGTGTAAAAAAAAGTATTATAAATTATCATAAAATTATCCGTAGAGTCCGAGGATGTTGAAGAGGAAAAGAGCGAGTCGACGGTGTAAAGAAGTATTGTAAATTATCATAAAATTATCCGGAGAAGGGAATGACGTGTTTCTTTTAAGTCGACACCCTGTCACACGAGCGATTATTCTTGTGCGGTCCACCTACCGGGCGCAAACGATCAGACGCATAGAAAGATACGCTGAAAAAGAGAGAGAGAGAGATGTATTCGACATTGCGCGCTCATCAGCAGCAGGAGCAGCATTTCGATAAATCACCGCCGTCACCGCCGTCACCGCAGCCACCGCAGCCACCGCAGCCACTGTTGCAGGTAATGCTAACGCAATCATCGCCGCCGCTGCAACATCACTTTGACGACGATCGTGAGAACGCTATCTGCGACGATGGAACAAAATGGAAAAAAAAAAGAAGGAACGACGAGCGATCGGTGACGACGACGCTGCCACCGAATATTGAGCATGTCTGTCCAACTTCGAGCAACAGCGGTAACAACAGTGAAAGAAATGCGTAAGTTGACGTTGACACCGACTAGCGTATCCCGCCAAGTATGTAGGCATTTATACGCATTGTATTTTACAGATATGACAACATTAGCCGCTCGACAAAATGGATAGCCAATATCGCGCGTTATCGTATCCGTATCTTGGGAAGGAGATACTCGTTGACCAAAACGTTCCACAAATTCATAGACGTCGGTATCGCCGTTAAATTTCCGTCTTGCGTGGACATCATCATAGGGGATTATCATGGCAAGGAGATCAATCTCTCGCCCGACGCATGGAGTCGACTCATGGATGAAAAACACGCCATAATGTCGCACCTGCGGCGGAGCACCAGCAGCGGCGGTAGGTGCAACAACGATGACGAGAATACGCGCAATCAAGCCTCCAGAACCATCGTCACAGCAGGTTTGACGTTACGATTTGGAAGACTCAACAATGTGCCGATCTTGCGTCTGGACACGCTCAAGACTCGTATCGTCCTGTCGATGAATACCGTGCTCGCTATGTTCGACCTCGAGCACTGCATAAATTTTATAGCGGCTACGCTGTGCCAGATAACCGACAAGGTCGACGCGAAACTGTCCCGTTTTGTCGCTATCGCATCCATGGTTCCGGACCCTGCGAACGTGCCACGTGTGATACGCGAGAGCGAATTTTTTGATCGCACTGACATCGTCGACTGCGAGTTGATCGCTTTATGTTTTGGAATGGCTGAAAAGTTGTAATTCTCTCGCCACTCTCCGATACGAATAAACCTATCTAAAAAAAGCATTTCAATAAATAACAATTACACAATCTATACAATTCCCATTTTTTAATATTTGTTTTACCATTTCCCATTATGTGTACAGAGAGACATTCTTTTTTACTCTAGGCTACAAATCTCATATCTGTGCGTATATGTATGTAGATAGATGTATTCCACCACCATCGCCGCCGCCCGATCTTCGACGACACGATCGATCTGTAACGCGAGCAACTGTATTAATTTACAAAATTATTCACATAGTCTCAAATTATACGTACCTAAATGCCGTAGTAGTGAAGACTCTTAGTCTCTTTCACGATTGACGGAATAGTCGACATATCCGTCGCCACCTGATCCAATAATTCTCGCAACAATTGTCCCTTGCGGTCCGTCATCGAGGAGGAGATAAAGAATTGACTTCTCAGTTTCGCGTGCCTCCACCAGTGACGCTTGTCCACGTTTACTATGTCCTTGAAATCGTACAGGTCCAAGCGTACCAATTGATGTCCGGCCTCTCCAGGTGATCTCATAGTCTCCATTCGCCCATTATTTAATCTAGATACGTACTGATGAATATATTTGACATGACAATCGGGGGCCAGATCAAACAATGCGTCAAGCCCGTGTCCCTTGTCCACCTCTTCCTCCTTATCATCACTATCATTCTGCTTCTTTCTCTTCTTATCCTCTTTTTCCTCCGCCGTCGAAGTTATCGCCGTCGCTGTCGCTGTCGTTACCTCTTTCTCCTTCATCCTTTTCATGCGTAGATCCAATGGGGCGTTATCATTTTCGCAAACGTTTTCACCGTTGTCGTCGTTGCCGTTGTTGTCGTTGTCGTCGCCGTCGTTGTAGTCGTCGTTGTCGTCGTCCTCGTCGCCGTCGTTGCCGTTGTCGTGATTGGTCACGACTTTGCGCGACGCGGAAATCTGCCTCGCCGCTCCGAGCGGTAAACTGGCGATATATGTTTTATAATGGATCACCAATTCGGTGTAAGTTTCCACATTCATAGTGTTCTTCGTAAACCACTCGTAGATTGAATCAGGAATTTGGGCGCGAATAAATCTGTGCATCTCTTCGGCGGAACTAGTAGGGTTCAATGAGCCTTTGTCGAGCCACAACTGGTAGAGATCCTTCAGAGCTTTTCGCATGCCACGTCTGTCGAAATTAGTTACCGTTTTCAAACTCTCAGCGGACTTCGTCGTGCTCAAACTGACGAGTAATAATCTTAGGTTGCGCGTCGCTGTCCAAGAGGGATTCCAAATGTTGTACAATAAGTCAAGGAGGTTAAAATGAGTGCCGATTTCATTCGTTTTATTCTTCCCCTGATCAGTCGCAAACGGCGCTTCCATAATCAACATTACCTCCACATCTTCCTCAGAGGGCTGAGATTCCACACTTTTCTTACTCATCTTGACGTACACTTGCGCGATTTTTGAGAGAGAAAAACGGTACTTTGCGGTTCTCGATATTCCGACTTCTGACATCGAGCTGGTCTTGTCTCGCGCTTATATATGTACTTATATGTTTACGCATATACCACCGACTCTTGTCAAAGTAAAACCATTATGTAATTTTAAGGTGCGCCTAATTGTAAGTTTTATTTATTCCTTTTCAAAACAGTCATCGCATAAAGTGTTTTTTCTAATCGCCGCGATCAAATGTTCTATTAGCATAAATGTTTCTCTAATTGACGGGATAAAACGTTCTATTTTTAATTCTTAGAGTGCGATTATCACAGAATCACCGAGGCTTCGAGGTGTGCCTAATCACGACGCCGATGATGTAATCACAACACTCCCCCTCCCCACACAATTGTTATTCCTTTCAAACATTCGTCGCATGCATAAATGTTTTTTTTCTAATTGCCGGGATAAAATGTTCCATTTTAAGTGTTTAATGTCTTCCCCATGTCATCGCGTAGTTTTTTCCGCGAAACGCTCGAGGCTTCGAGGTGTGCCAAACCGCGACGCCGATGATGTAATCACAACACTCCCCCTCCCAGCACAATTGTTATTCCTTTCAAACATTCGTCGCATGCATAAATGTTTTTTTTCTAATTGCCGGGATAAGATGTTCCATTTTAAGTGTTTAATGTCTTCCCCATGTCATCGCGTAGTTTTTTCCGCAAAACGCTCGAAGCTTCGAGGTGTGCCAAACCGCGACGCCGATGATGTAATCACAACACTCCCCCTCCCAGCACAATTGTTATTTCTTTCAAACATTCGTCGCATGCATAAATGTTTTTTTTCTAATTGCCGGGATAAGATGTTCTATTTTAAGTGTTTAATGTCTTCCCCCATGTCATCGCGTAGTTTTTTTCCCGGGATAAGATGTTCTATTTTAAGTGTTTAATGTCTTCCCCATGTCATCGCGTAGTTTTTTTCCGCAAAACGCTCGAGGCTTCGAGGTGTGCCAAACCGCGACGCCGATGATGTAATCACAACACTCCCTCTCCCAGCACAATTGTTATTCCTTTCAAACATTCGTCGCATGCATAAATGTTTTTTTTTTTCTAATTGCCGGGATAAGATGTTCTATTTTAAGTGTTTAATGTCTTCCCCATGTCATCGCGTAGTTTTTTCCGCGAAACGCTCGAGGCTTCGAGGTGTGCCAAACTGCGACGCCGATGATGTAATCACAACACTCCCCCTCCCAGCACAATTGTTATTGAATTAAAAAAATCGTAGAACATATAAAAAATGCAATGGGTGCATGTGAAGTAACGCACGTTTTCGATGAGAAGCGAATAGAGGTAGAACCTATCTCTCTCTCTCTCTCCCTCTGTCAGTACTTATGTATATACTCCGGTATTCATAGTCGAATCTTATTTCACGACTGTCTTAAGTAATGTCTTAAGATGCTAATACGGCTCTGTGATTGGTTTATAACATCTTAAGATTGTACTTACGACGGTCTTAAGTCATATTCGGATCTTATTTCAAGACCGTCGTTATTAATGTCTTACGACGCTAATACGGCTCTGTGATTGGTTCATAACATCTTACGATTGTGCTTAAGTCAGTCTTATTGCGTGGTGTCATCTGTCGAGCCTACTGAACTAGCTCCACACTTAATGCGTCGTGCGTGGCGTCATCTGTTGCACGATGCTGTTACTACGCGCTTCCCCCCTCTCACCCCCCCCCCCCTGACAATGAGTTTATTCCCGTGCGAGATACATCCCGTCTTGGTCTGCTACTTAAATCATCGTTGATCGAACTGAATGACTATGTTCGGCGTATCGCCTTTTATATATACTTGATTAATTTGTCTTGTTTAATTTGATCAATTGTTCTTGTTTATTTTGTATTGATTGCATTTGATTATTATTAGTAGTTATTGTTAATATTCGCGGGACGTCGGTGGATCGCGATCGGGACAATTTTGAATCATGCGACTCATCAATTGGTGCTGCCATCGTTGATCCACCGACGGCAGCTATTACCCCCAAAAGGGGGAGCAAGTACTCGCTCGCGGCACGTTTCAGGACCGCGAGCACTCACTCACCACCAGACACGCTTATCGTACCGCACGAAGTTTCGGACGTTCGATCGCGATCTTCCCCCCCCCCCTCTCTTGGGGACCGATCTTTCGCCTGCCTCGCCTGCTTGCACCTTTGCCTGCTTTGTGCCTGTGTTACGCCTTGCACTTGTGCCTGCTTGCTGCCTGCAACTCTACTGCATCCGCCTGCATGCTGGACCGGCCGAGCCTGGCCACGTGGGGAATACAACGAGGACGGGACGAAAATCGGAGTCAACGGGGAGACGACGGGCGCCCAAACGGTGAGTCGCTTTTTCGCTTTCGTTAGTTTCGTCGCATGCGCATTTCGTTTCGCATTCTTTTGCGTACTTCGTTAATTTAGTCGTGAGGGGGATTATAACTACCCCCCCCCCCTTCTCTGGTCCTTCGAGTATAGAAAATCTCGCCTCCGGGGGCGGTCTTACCCCCCCCCCCCCCCCCGTTCATTGGTCCTTCGAGCCGGATATTCGCGTTAGAAGTACCGCCGACCTCTCGCTTTTCGTTTCGTAAAATCGTTAATTTCGTTCGCTTTTGTAGTCGCGAATTGCAGTAACGCGTGGCGTGTTAATAATCTCTAGTTTTGTTTCGCGCGATATCTCTCGTTCGCAATTCTTTGGTTTCGCTTCGCGACGAGAATACTCGCCCGAATTCTCGCTTGTCGTAACACGTGCCATTGTCGTTATCTGCATTAGTCGTGAATTATTACAATAAATAATAATAATTATTATAGTTAGTCAAATAGTAATTATTAAAATATAATACCCGAAATATTCAAATCTAGAATATTCTCGGGCAAGCCATACGTTTCGCCTGTTTGTCGGCGGCCTTGACGCTCGGTCGCGAGCCGGGCCGCGCGTACACAGCTTTTTTTCTACATAGACTTGCGCTCAACAGTTGCGAGACCCATTGTCCTCGCTGTTGCGGAGTCTATTTTGGTGCGACTCGAAAACATATTATTCCGAACGTCGGAATTCTTATAACATATCTGCCATCGATCGAAAACTATTTGTCGACACAGGTTCCGAATATTAAACATTTAGCGCTCTTACAGAAGTTCGAATATAATTGTTGTCGTACTAAGCGCTTATGTCGTATAGTTGCTCGAGTCGTATGGCTCATGTCGTATAGTTGCTCGAGTCGTATAACTTATATCGTAAGTAATCGCTGGTGACGTAGATTGTGCTCGCGTCGTATGCCGTAGTCGTAGTGTCACATACCACGTGTCGTAGCACCGCGCGCTACACATCCTGTGTCGTATACCGCGTGTCGTGGCGCCGTCCGCGACACATCGTCGTGTCGTATATCTCGTAGCGCGTGTCGTGAGATAGCGCGCAGCACAGTCACGCGTCGTATACCGCGAGTCGTAGCAGGTTTATTGACGCACTCATACTGCTATTATTTTTTAGATTATAATATTGAAAGTATATATATGCTCGCGACCATTTTCCTGTAATTAATCTTTCGTTATTGGATAGCTATTGTGCTTGAATCTCGAGTGCTCGCGTGACCTTGCGTTGTGTCTTATTTTATTCGACGGATCTAATAGTCGTACTCCGGTCATCATGAGCAGGGCCCACAAAGCTAAACGCGAGTTATGCATACAGCGGATGATGGAGATCCACGAGCTGTCGATGCTCGCCGCGGACAATGCCGCTCAAAGACCGAATTTTCTCTATCGATATCCCACCGTGGCTAAGTTGATCGAAGATTTTGAGGCATCTCACCTCAAGGTAATTCAAGGCGCCGCGGACGAGGAGTTCCCCGCGGAGGACGCTATCCGTAAAGACTTCGACAAAATGCGCTTCGCGGTAGTCGGGCGTTATGAAAAGTTCGTGGGCGCCGATCGAGCGACCGCCTCGTCCTTTCCGGCCCCGGTTCGAACGTCGTCTATCCGACTGCCCAAAATCTCACTTCCGCATTTTTCTGGTGATGTCGCCCTTTGGCCGTCCTTCTTCGCCCTGTACAACTCTGCGATTCACGACAACTCACAACTTTCGGACATGGAGAAATATCAGTACTTACTGTCTTCATTATCGGGAGAAGCGCTCAACGCAGTTAAGAACTTACAGTTTTTGGCCGAACATTACGAGATAGCTTATCAACTCCTGGTCGAGAGATATCAAAATAAAAGAAAACTTGCCACCCATTATTGGTACTCCTTGGTGAGAGCTAAGCCTCTGAAAACGGATTCAGCGACGGGTCTGCGTCAATTGTTAGATACGTTCAACGAGAACGTTAGAGCCTTGCAACTAATGCAATTCCCTACTGAGTATTGGGATTTCATCTTGCTCAATACCTTATTAGAAAAACTCACGCCATTGCTTAGAGAGAAATTCGAAGCAGAACAGCGTGATACGGAAATTCCAAAATATCCGCAACTAATAAAATTTGTTTCGGGGTATTGCAAGGTCTTCGCGTCTGTCGACGTGGCCGTTCCGTCAGTCAAGTCGCCGGGTCGCGACTTGAAACCAGAACCGGGATCTTCGTTTATGACTAACACCAGCGCTTGCCCGGCATGTAAAGAACAGCATCTCGTTTTTAAGTGTCCTCGCTTTTTGAACTTAGCTCCTAGGGAAAGACATTTAACAGCTAAAGACTCGAATCTATGCCTTAACTGTCTTCGCTCAGGCCATGGCGTTAGCAATTGTCCCTCCTCGTGGACGTGCCAGTCATGCAAGGCTAAACATCATACGCTTCTGCATTTCGAGCGGAATTCAAGCTTGATGAGTGGAGCCTCCTCTGAAGCAGACTCGGAAAAGAATCTTTCACAGGAAAGCAATGAGCCCATCGTCACAATGACTAGTGTGTCGAAATCTAACTCGATCGTATTGTTGTCGACTGTACAGGCGGAAGCTCTCGACGTCCACGGGAATCCTTTCCCTGTTCGCATCCTATTAGACAGTGCTAGTCAGTCGAACTTCATCACCGAACGTTGTATACAAAGGGGTGGATTCAGACGCACAAAAGATCGCGCAATGGTTAGGGGCGTAAGTAATAGCAGAGCGGCTGTCGTTCGAGGAAATACCTTATTGGTGATCCGACCGCAGGGTAATAGTAATGTTCGCATTCCAATAGAAACCAAGATCCTTCCACGCATCTCACCTCAACTGCCTAGTCGTCCAGTGGAGAGGCAATCTTGGAAACATTTAGAAAGATTAAAACTCGCTGATCCGCAATATCACAGACCTGGTCCCGTTGACATTTTGATCGGAGCTGAAGACTTTACGTCATTGCTCCGGGACGGTCGTCGTGTGGGAAATAAAGGTGAACCCGACGCATTCAACACCATCTTTAGATGGGTACTAGTGGGCTCGGTGTCATCCCGTCCACCACAGCCTTCTCGTTCGTTTATGACTTGCGGCTCAGCTGACACTTCCATTGACAGAGTCAGACGATCGAAGCAAGTCCCTACTGCTCCATCTTCGTTAAAGAAAAACAGGTCTTCTTCACAGACTACAAGTCATGAAATATCTAGTAATTCAGTAGTATGCTCCTCTACAAGAGACAATTTTCGTTATTGCCACTCGCGCCAAATAACTACAAGTAGCTATCCTATACATGGATGTTGTTGTTTGAAATCAGATTCTAGAGCTAGAGATGAATTTACGCAGGATAAAGTGGGGAAGTCCTGTATCTTCTATCGTTATTAATATTAGTAGCAATTCGTAGTTTTTTCCCAATAGATTTAGTCATTAGATAGTATCGTTAGAATATAAGCTCACTGTTCTTGTAGATTTAAATCAAATTTGCTTAATAGTATTTTCGTTGTAGATCCAGTCGGATCTCATTCGGCTGAATATCTCGTAAAACTCGTTTGATTTCGCTGCTTCGCAGAAGATATCAATGGATTAGAGCGTAGACCTGGTTGCTCCAAGACACCTCCGAGCCTTTCCCCCTTCTTGGATCCAACCGGACTCCTCAGGGTGGGCGGTAGATCGGTCTTCCCCCCTTCTTGGATCCAGCCGGACTCCTCAGGGTGGGCGGTGGATCAGTCACGGTTGTCGTTCTCAGGAGTAACTCCAGTCAAGCTTATAGTTGTTCGTTTGATATATGGGCGGTTCGCTTGGAACTCGCAACTTCATAGTCGAAATAGTTTCCTCGCTCTGAGGCGCTTCATAGCTGGGCGTGACCGTTGCTCACCGACACAAGGTGACTGCGGCACCCGTCTTGTGGAAACTCGTCGAGAGTTCGATAGTCGTATGCAAGCCGCCTCAGTGCAGGAAAATCCCAAATCGTCACTCTACCCTCCTCTCGCGCTACATTCGGTGGCCTTTGGAAAACGGGACAGTAGTAAACGTATAGTGGGAGCTCAGATGCTCACCGTTGGAAAATTTAGCACGCTTATAGCGCCAATAGAAGCCATCCTGCACTCCAGGCTCTTATATCCTACTAGTTTGACCTCAACGACTCCGGGACATCCTCCTATCTTCGAACTCTTCGTACATAGTCCATTTGGATCTAAAACCGGTGCCGATAGGTAGATTTGATCGATGGCAACTGGTGCAACACATGCACCAACATTTTTGGAATCGTTGGCATGACGAGCCTTACAACCTCGGCAGCAGCGACTAAAATGGCTAAGATCGTCACCTAACGCGGTACAAAAGGGACGTCGGTCCTATTAAAATAGTAGAACGTTTCCCCCTTGCAATGGAGGTGAGAACGAATAGTCGTATCATGCCCGGGTCGCGACGGCATCTTTCGGGTCGCCATAGTGGGGGACAGCGGATGGCTTTCTCACTCGTCCTCTGGCGAAATTGTGTCCTTTGTCGATGGACAATTCACCAGAGGATGATTAAAGCATAGAAAATACGTCGTATTTTGGTGGGCGGTATGTTCGGCGTATCGCCTTTTATATATACTTGATTAATTTGTCTTGTTTAATTTGATCAATTGTTCTTGTTTATTTTGTATTGATTGCATTTGATTATTATTAGTAGTTATTGTTAATATTCGCGGGACGTCGGTGGATCGCGATCGGGACAATTTTGAATCATGCGACTCACAAATTGGTGCTGCCATCGTTGATCCACCGACGGCAGCTATTACCCCCAAAAGGGGGAGCAAGTACTCGCTCGCGGCACGTTTCAGGACCGCGAGCACTCACTCACCACCAGACACGCTTATCGTACCGCACGAAGTTTCGGACGTCCGATCGCGATCTTCCCCCCCCCCCTCTTGGGGACCGATCTTTCGCCTGCCTCGCCTGCTTGCACCTTTGCCTGCTTTGTGCCTGTGTTACGCCTTGCACTTGTGCCTGCTTGCTGCCTGCAACTCTACTGCATCCGCCTGCATGCTGGACCGGCCGAGCCTGGCCACGTGGGGAATACAACGAGGACGGGACGAGAATCGGAGTCAACGGGGAGACGACGGGCGCCCAAACGGTGAGTCGCTTTTTCGCTTTCGTTAGTTTCGTTGCATGCGCATTTTGTTTCGCATTCTTTCGCCTACTTCGTTAATTTAGTCGTGAGGGGGATTATAATTACCCCCCCCCCCCCTCTGGTCCTTCGAGTATAGAAAATCTCGCCTCCGGGGACGGTCTTACCCCCCCCCCCCCCCGTTCAGACTATTTATTCCAAATTTATCGAATAAATACATTGTTATACAAAGTGATATCCTCAGTGTTTGAAATCATTCGGCGATATTCTGTGACCATTCCTGAGTCACCTTCCAAGCGGGAGATCCTTCGATTATCGATATTCCTGCGGAAATTAAGTGCGAGTAAATGCACATTGATTACGTTATACGTATACGATATACGATACTCACCTGAAATTCTGCGACGATCCTGATGGTGAGACATCCGTGACGATCCAGTGTGGTCCAGAGCATCGTTGGTAGTAAGCGGCTTCTACGAAGGAGGTCTATCCGTGAGACGAGACGCCGAGCGGCCAGCAGCACCAGCAGTCCGGAACACCTGAAAAAGAGAAAAGGGGGAATTAGTCGACAGATACGGTTAGTAGTATACTTACCTTTCTCGGTTTAACGGGTAAAATCGAGTGGCGACCGTGTTTCACGAATTTTCAACATTTTCGGAGATATTGATGAATGAGTCGTATCGCGCGTGACCCTACGTGTCCGGTTACAACCTAACCTAAAATCGCCGTGAGCTGAAGTCGTGCGCCCGGCGCGCCACAGTGACGAGACTGCCGAATCCGCCCGCAGTGCTTACTGACGAATTAGCCCTAAACACAAGTTTCAGGTTTGATCGCCCACGAAATATTAGACATGAACGATAATGAAAAAACTACACTGGATTTGTGTTCAGCATGCATTACTCTTTATAATCACGTACCTGGAGATTTGGAGAGCAAATATTATTGCAGATATTACAAAATTTCCACGCGCAGAAAATTTCACTTTCACCTTCCGAAAACACGTTTGCCCTCGTAAAAATCATAACACGGCAGGTAACCTGCCGAAACTCCGTTGGTCACATAAGACGCGTTTACAATGTTAATAGCGAGTTCGCACAATATACAGGTTCCGAGATATTTGATTTGACGATTTCACCCTCTGGACGGTCTCGCCCGGGTCTCCGATATATTGTTACGCTCGCCGGGCGTTAGCCACTCTCTCCCGCTCTATCACACACACTCGCGACGCGCACTCCGGCACTCGCTCAATAAACAAGGCTTGTTATTTATAAAAGGAACTCGTTTAATGCGGATTCGTTTATACACAGAGCTCGGGATAACACGTCCGAACGTGACAGAGACCCGGAGCGAAAATGACAGTCACCACACGTAAACAACAACGCTGTCGTCAAGGACGATTCGCAACTTCTAATACGGGGCGACCCGCGTGAGCGCACGGCACGGGCGTACAGCACGGGTGTAACAATATATATATTACATAATTAAAATAATTATTAATTAAAATAATAATTTTTAATTTGAATTTCCCCCCTTTCTCCACGTCCACCTTTTTCACGCCGACCTCTTCCACCATTTCTTGGTCCTCTCCAAGGGGAACTTGGTGAGGCCCCCCCACTGCCTGTACCAGCGGGCACGCGACCGCCCACCTCCACTGCCACGGCCTCGTCCTCGGAAAAGATCTAAAATTAATATGTGCAAATAAATGACAAATGGCGGAAAAGCAACATATATATACACACATACATATACACACACATGCACACACATATATATCTCTTTATCTATACATATATATGTAATATTGCTATGTAATATTACATTGCACGTATGTATACATGTATGTATGTATGTATGTACCTATGTATATATAATATACCTTGCTGCTGTTGTTGCTGCTGCTGCGGAAGGTGTTGTCCCTCCTGTTGTTCTTCATCCCTTTCCTGCTGCTGGCTTTGCTGCTGCTGGCTTTGCTGCGGCTGGCCCTGCTGATTTTCTGCCAGTGTTTGCACTTGCTGGGCCAGCTGTTGCAGTTGCATTTGCTGTTGCTGATGCAAGTGCAACAACTAGTCCAATTTCTCATTTGCCTTCATTTTTTGACCTGTAAAATACATAAGTAAAATACATATCAGTATCATATGACTATCATTTTCATGTATAATACTAGTATATTTCTGGTATCATACCAGTATGGTACTAAAATATATTGTTACAACTTATTATACTGATAATATCAGTCTTACTAAACGATATACTTGCTCTATTACCAATACATTAATAACGTTAATATACATTATAAATATATTGATACAGATTCTAAATAAATTATAATGAATTGTTTCTGACTAACCCGTCGTATCCTGCATTGTAACGTGCACGCAGTCCTCCTTCGCCATATCTTTTGTTCTTCGTCCGTTAGTTCCGCGAGTCAACAATGTCAACAAGCGTTTTTCATTTGGTTTCTAGTCTATGCGTGTCTGCCTGTTTGTTAAAAAATGTTGTGTGTTGACCGCTTCGTTGAGTGTATATTTCAACAAACGCAACTCATATTCAGGAGTTTTAGAGGTAAACACGCACGCACACACACACGTACACATACACATACGCTCCACTCGTATTTATAGTCACATTCACACACTCAAATTTACACTCACAACATTTTCCGTTTCTATTTATATTTTAACATTTAGTGTTTTTCGTTTTCTGTCATTATTTTATAATCAATGGAAATGTGTGATAAATTAACGAAAAGACCTAAGCGAAGCTTTGCAGAAGATTGGCTTAATGATGATCGATATAAATCTTGGATACGCAAAGTATCATCTAATAATAGTCTTTATTACTGTAATATATGCAATAAAAATTTTTCATACAATTCAACACATATTTTTAAACATGCGGATTCTGCATATCACAAAGAAAAAGAAAAATCATTGTTAAATAGTAATGATGATGATGATTTGCCAAAGAAAAAAGTTTGTAAATCAATATTTCAACGACAATGGTTAGATATAGAGCAATTTCAATGTTGGTTACGTGAAGTGCCAAATGATCCAAGTTCATTCTTTTGCTTAACTTGCGATAAATCTAGTGTTGGTGGTTTATCGCAAATCCATCGTCATGCAAAATGTACAAAATTTACAAAAAAAATGTAATACAGAAAACGAATCAAATGAAAATTCAAATACGCAAAGTAATAAACCGCGTTTGTCATTTGATGAGCGTAATAAAAGATTGGAGATTAAATTTGGCGCATTAATTGCTGAGAACAATATTCCTCATAAAAATGCTAGAGTTCTTCTTAACTCTTTTTCAAGTTAATACAAATGATTTAGATGATGTTATTGCGTTGAAAAGCATGAGCATGGGCCGAACAAAATGTAAAAATATTATTACAAACGTTTTGTGTCCAGTCGAAACGGAACGTGTCGTTAACAAAATTCAGAAAACAAAATTTACAGTCTTTATTGACGAAACATCCGATATTTGCAATACTAAATGGATGACTCTTTTTGTTCGCTATGTTGACCCGGAGACGTTAGATATTCAATCTCAATTAGTTAAATTAATTGATATTGATGCCAAAGATTCCAGTGCAGAAAAGTCGTTTCAGGCATTTAAATTTGAAATGTGCAAATTACAGATACCATTTTCAAATATTGTTGCCTTGTCATCCGACAATGCGTCTGTTATGATAGGGAAACATTTATCATTCAAAAGAAAATTAGAAGAAGTATGTCCACGTTTATTTACATTTTCATGCCCTTGCCATTCCGCTGCGTTAGCAGCGCGTGCTGCATGTGATAAATTACCCTCATTTTGCGATTTCATTAAAAATGTTGCTAATTACATTAACAGCAGTCCAAAACGTTCGGCTATTTTTAAGGAATTTTGTGAATGTTTCCAAGAAAAATATCGCAAAATATTAAAATTATGTTATACATGCTGGCTTTCTCACTACATGTATGTAGAAAGACTTCTGGAATCTTGGGATACGATTAAGCATTTTTTTACTGAAATGGTTGTTAGTGAGAAAACAAAATCTGGAGAATATCTATTATTTCAGATGGGCAACGTAGAGATGAAAGCGTATTTTCTATTCTTAAAATATGTTTTAAATTTCTTCAATGCATTTAATGCATTTTTTCAAGCATTAGAAACGAGAATCTATTTATTGCACTAAAAATCTGTAAACTTTCTCTTCCAAGTCTGTCCAAATTTTTTAAAAGAAGAGCATTTAAAACCTTTCTCCATAAACACAGTATTCTCTTTAACAAAGAATCAAAAAACTCTTAACAAAATTACTTTAGGATCAGAATGTGACGAATATCTTAACGAATTAATGCTGCAGGGGCATACAGACTTTGTTACAACAGTTCGACAAAACTGTTTAACATTTTATGTGACTGCTGCAGAAGAAACTCGCAAAAGGTTACCTATAAATGATATGTTTTTGTCAAAATTAAAAGTTTTTGAAGCTGAAACAAGTTTGATAAATACTGAGAGAGAAATATCATTCAGTAATGTTTTATTCGTAGCTAAAACTATCGGTGGTTGTGATGAAGATGACTTAAAGAAAGAATGGATTGCATTACCATTAGATTTTACAATGGAGGAGAAACAAAATCTCTCTACATTAAATTTCGACAATATGTGGAAAAAAATTTTGCAATGTCAATACCCAAATAATACTGTAAAATATCCAAATTTAACAAATGTTCTGAATGCTGTTCGATCACTTCCAAATTCAAACGCCGATCCGGAGAGAATGTTTTCTCTCTTAAGTGATGTAAAAACGAAAAAACGTAACAAACTCTCGTCAGCTTCTGTTAATGCCACTTGCGTTTTTAAGTCGGCATTGAAGACGAGAGGAGAAACATCTATAAATATGACGATTGAGGAAAAACATTTGTCTCTTATGTCGCCAGAAAAATTATACGCTAGAGATGCGAGAAATAACCGTAGTACTTTAAGGCTACATGCTGTGGATGATATTGCTGGTCCATCATTTGCAGACTAAAAGTGTTAAATCATAGATTATAAACATCTTGCATTTGACATCAAGCTTAAAAACTGTAAGCGTGTAAAAAATCTTGTCAGCATTTGACATCACGCTTACAAACAATAAGCGTGTAAAAAATCTTGTCAACATTTGACATCACGCTTACAAACAATAAGCGTGTAAAAAATCTTGTCAACATTTGACATCACGCTTACAAACGATAAACGTGTAAAAATTTTTGTCAACATTTGACATCACGCTTACAAACGATAAGCGTGTAAAAAATCTTGTCAACATTTGACATCACGCTTACAAACGATAAGCGTGTAAAAAATCTTGTCAGTACTTGACATCACGCTTATAAAAACATACAAGAAATCTGCCAAAGAAATATAAAAGTACTAAGAATTTGTGTGCATTAACACACACACACACACACACACACACACACACACACACACACACACACAAGGAAATGTAAAAAATTGATTTTTTATTATTACAATGATTTTGTTTGCACAAGCTTTAACCAAGCCTGATCAATTCGAAATCTAAAGAGAAGGACAAGCACATAGCCGAATAAGTTTCCAACTCTCAGATTATAAGAAAGAAAAGTATAATTTCTCTAATATATATCCATGATAGATTCACATATTGAATACAGATAGCATTTCCAGAAATTAATACAATCAAATACGTAATGAGAAATTAAGAAGGTCATTATCTTAAAGTAAGATATTAATTCCGTAAGCTGAATAAGTTCATACTTGAGGGTTGAAACCAGAGATTTTAAAATTCGTATGTAAGAAATTTCATAAGGAGATTTATTAGGAAAAACTTGAGTCGAATATCTTTAATCATTTCCATCTATATTCATATTAATAGTATAAATATTTAATGTGAGTCTGATTGTCAAATAACCAATATCTTGAATAAGGTTTATATATAATACTTTTCAATTTCGAGGTGAATACAATATTATTGATACGATAATGACCTTCACAGAACAGATAAACTTAAAACTAAACATATCAGGTTATATTTGTTGTCATAATTAATGAGTTTCAGATGATATTACAGGAAATCAAAGTTCTACACCATTAACAGAAAATAATTGATAGCCTTTTTCAAAACGAGAATATAAAGTGAAAGTTATTTATTATTTAATGAATATTCAATTACTTAATTAAACCAATATTAGGAAATAATATATCTGAATGTAAGACTCATAATAATAAGATTTAATATAATTGAGAAACATTTAATAGGTCTTTCATGAATGGATAGAGAAATCTAATGTTATATTTGAAGTTATAGTGAATATTATTTAAGGCATTTCAATCGAAGTATAAGTATCTTGTCTACAAATCAAAGTTTCTTCAGAAGGAAGATCTCTCAAGATGGCGGTTGTAGACGATGATATAGCAAGATTCTACAGACAGAACTTGAGGTAAAGAAATCTGTTGCAATAATGTCCGGGAGAATAGAATATCATACCTTGTAGTCGTTACATAGGTTCCTGAAAATAATAGGAGGCGGATTCCTTCGATCCGTGGAATCCTTTTAATCAATGTATTTAGAGCCTTTCCAATAAAGATTCTCTCGCGGAGGTCGTAACATACGATCCCGCTACTTCGATTTATTGACCAGCGGTAAGATACCGAGAGGATCGTGTATTTCCAGCATGTCCTTGCTATCGTATCCCTTAAGAGAATCTAGACATATCAGTCACCAGAAATCAGAATGAAAAGATAGCAGGACGAGAATAGACCGTGCTGGAAATACCCCAAAGAGTTACATACCGATATTTCAGAAATTATACCAAGAGAAATATATCTCCGTCGAACAGGGAAAGGTCGTGAATATGGCGGCTCCACTACTGGGTATCGTTCCACGTTTCCAATCCTTTCCGATGAGTTGAAATCGTTCTTTAGTAGGTCTCTCGTAATTATTTGTATCTCGTCACAGCATGCGTTTTCACATCTGATAAGTACTGCATACTTTATGAGAATGGAAATGCACCAGAAAAGTGAATACTGTTTAATCGATCTTATCGTTGTCATGGTGAGACACCTTCAGAAGAAATATGAAGATCGAGACTCGCGCGATTGTCAGGACCATGCCGGTTAGTAGGTAGAGTATCCCGGTTCCGACCCATGGGGCAATGAGGGGGGGTGAGGGGCGGGGGGGGTAACCGAGGGCGAGGTGGACGACGGCACAGGCGGCGTCTCATATTACAAAGAAGGGTGAGGGGTGTTGACGTGACGCGGGGGGGAGGGGTGCCGCGTTAGAGTCGCGTAGGGTCCGCGCGGGGGAGGGGTGCCGCGTAGGGTCCGCGCGGGGGAGGGGTGCCGCGTAGGGTCCGCGCGGGGGAGGGGTGCCGCGTAGGGTCCGCGCGGGGGAGGGGTGTCGCGTAGAGTCCGCGGGGGAGAGGGGTGTCGCGTAGGGTCCGCGGGGGAGAGGGGTGTCGCGTAGGGTCCGCGGGGGAGAGGGGAACCGCGTTAGGGCCGCGGGGGAGGGGTACCGCGTTAGGGCCGCCGCGCCGCCGCCGCCGCGCCGCCCGCGCCGCCCGCGCCGCTCGCGTTCGCGTTCGCTCTTACCTTTATTTGGGGGGGGGGATGCCCGTGTCCGCGCCCGACGGGGTGACGCTCGAGCAATCGTAGAATTTCCCGGAGTAATCGTCGACAGCCTAGTTCACCCCAGCCGCGTCCACCACCACCACCATGCACACATACACACACGCACACACACACACACAAAACAAAAACTGATGACTAAAAAAAATTTAAAAACTGTCACCGCGAACGACTTGCGCTATACAACCGGCGAGCGACAGTTGCAGACTGAAGCCTAACTGCGGCAAGAAACCCGCTAGAACGCTCGCTCGATCTGTAAACACGAGACACCATAACCGAATGGCGCCGTGATTCTTTCTACGAAGAGTCAAATATCGTAGTTTAGGACGGGCATATCGGTTCATCTTTCACGCTCGTAAACAAATCGCGTCTCGCACTACAGAAGCGAGCGCCGATGTTCAGGCGAACGTTGCGTATATCGCTCGAGTGGAAAATAAAGTCGTACGTCGTGACCTGAAGAAAGGCTTTATTTTTCTTTTATATATATATATATATATATTCATGCGAAGTGGATGGGAAAGGAGATATAAAATAAAACATTGTAATGTACATATATGTTATACATTTATTTATTTATTTTTATAAGTTGTATAAAAAGTTTCCACTTCTTTCTCGTGTTTTGACCACCAGTTAAATATTTTAAATACGTTTTGCAACGCGCAGTTCTTCGTATGTTTTCCGCATCGCACAGTATTAGCGGCATCCATATTGTTCAAAGGGTCGATGTCTTCGTAATCAGCATCCAGAGTCTCGATGATCATTTTCTTTCTCGCAAAATTTTCGAGCAGATCCACCAGCCATTCGCGTTTCTGGATTCCCTTGACGTACACGAGAGTCGGCGGCGTTTCGTCGTCATTATCATCATCCTCTTCCATACCAAGCACGGCCGATGTAATTAGATGTTTCACCATGCTGTACGGCACGTTTCCGTCGTTCCATCGTAATCCATGATGATTTTTGATCAACCAGGTAGCGCATGATTTGTCGGAATTCATGAGGAGATTCCACGGCATGGGGCGTTCGAAGATGTAATGCGCCAGAACGGTCCCCTTTCGCAGCACCGCCACCTCCTTCACGACAAATTTCATTCCGACGAGGAAACCTTGCAGGTCCACGAACGTTGGTACGGACATAAGATTTCTCTTTGATGCGCTACTCGAGAAGAATGACACGCAAATATGCAGACGTCTCGCGACACTTTTGATTTATACCCTGCTCCCCCCTCTTTTTTATTGTATCGGAAAAAAATTTTTTCGACGTTGCCGCGAACGCTCAGACAATTTTGCGCACCACGTTGGTCAACGGGTTGTACTGAATAACGCGATCGTGTATGATGAGACAGTACGCTGAGGTATTCGGCGGTACATTCTCCATACAATCGAATTCTATTCTGACATCAACGGTGGCATTTTTGACGGATTCGTTTTGTCGAGAGCAATCGATGACCACTATTGGAGCATATTGTAGAAAATTCGGGACATCGAGACACGGCTGGACGTGCTCGCGTCCGTAATACGCTCTACTGAAACGTGCATACATATCGTACAGAATCGCCCGTCTGTTTTTACTAAAATCCAAATTCATATCATCGTACGGATAGAATTCAGAGTTTAAATAGTTTCACGTTGGTCAATTTGCAATGATCGAACGTTGTTATTTCTCTGGTCATAACATTCTTCCGGCCCGTCTGCAGAGCAAAGATGACGTATCGCGGTTTTTCGAGCTGAGTCGCGGTCTTGATAGCCCACGAGTGCTTGGTCGTGTTTTGCAACAGGGGATACTCGTACAGATCCCACGAACGGAAACTCATATTCAGATATCGTCCGTTTTCCAAGGCGCGCAGCATCGACAGTTTGTTGATCTCGTTCAGCAACACGTGAGGCATTCGCCATTGTATCTTGAGTACGTTGATAGCAGGATTCAACGTCGGATTTCCCACTAGGGAATTTTTATCATTGCGCGATCGTATCAAGATCAATTCATGACGCGCGTTGATCACCACGCGTTTGTAATCCTCGCAAAATCCCAGTAGCATGCTGAGCGGTAAGTGAAAAGTAAAGTTTCTTCGCGTAGAAGTGATGTCAGCGTTATTGAGCATATCCCAGCCAGCGTTTTTCAGAATCGTACACGCGCCCAAAGACAGCGACGCGTAATTCTTGAGCGTTGTTGTTATTCCTACGTTTCTGTTACGATCAATCTCCACACCGTCGAGTTCGTATCGAATCTCATCGAACAAGAATGCGACGGCATTATTCGCCAATACCACGTTGTCGGGTTCACCGTCTACTCTGTTCACCGTCAATATTCCTTCGACGTAGAGAAAACTTTCGCACGGCAACGTATACAGATCCTGCTGTTGTATGGGTATTCGTATCTCATCGCTATACTCGAACGTTGTGTTGGCGTACGCGTTGTACGTGTGAGTCTCGATCTTGACGATGCGATCGTCAAAGACCGGCTCGCTTCCAATGTTAAGGATATCGGTCATGATTCCTCAGATATTTCGCACCGCGAATCCCAAAGATTGAAAGAATTTAACGTTCGACGCTGTGAGTTTCTTTTTCGTATTTGTAGCGTAGCCTAACGCTGGTGATGACAATGATCGAACGATATCGTTGACCGCTACCGTAGTGTAAATAGTGTTATCTCTCGTGTGCTCCGAGTCGTTCAACACGAGCATCTCATATATGTCGCGCACACTCACGCGCGTTATCACTGTCGCCGTCGTACGTGCAATCTGACGGTGATCTCTTCGCCTCGAAAGTCGAGCAATCGTCCGTCCTGATCCACGATGCGTACCGTTAGATCAGTAATGCTCCGTGCGATGATTGGCAGGTAAATGATCTGCGCCGGTGTTTCCGATATCTTATATCCTGGCGGCACGCTCGGAGAAAATTCGTGTATCGTGTGAACGGGTTTGCCGTTGCTGTACGCACCCGCGGTCACGTTACACTCTACGCGGATAATGTTTATATTGATGATATTAATCGGTAGGTCCGATCGGTTGCCATTTTCCAGGCTGCAATATACGCTTCGACGAGAATCCCAGCAGTGATCCAATATTGTTTGGTTTGCTAAAGTTTACCTCTGAAAGCGCAATTGATCTCACTTTTCATCGTGTTGTAATTAGCACGGAGCACTATCGGATATTTTACAGCCTCATCATCCTCGTACTCCGCGT
>JASTWR010002023.1:0-28233 GCA_030770355.1 Harpagoxenus sublaevis | reverse complement strand
CCTCAGTTGTCTTGTGTATCTGATCGTGCATACCGGGAGCTACCCTGTTAAACAAAATCTGTATTGAAAATAATATAAAATGCAGGAAGTTTTATGTAGATACCGGATATGAAAATTCATATACGAAGTTGAAAATTTAAAGAAGTGGTGTTTCGAAAATAAAAGTATCGAGCAGTAATATCACTATGCTCATCTGTTTGAAAATTTATATACCTGTAAGGAAATTTTGATCTTTAAGCATATTTAAATTAAGAAACAGGTTTTATAATTTTTATGAATTTTACTATGAAATATATATGAATTCTTGTTTCCATTCGCGCTTTGCAATTTCAAGAAAAGACAATTGTCGTAAAGAAAGATTACGCATATCATAATATTCAATTTCGAGTGTATCGTATTTTTCAGCTCGCCGTAATTAAAATCCAAGGTCGTATTGTATTTTCAATGCTTTGTTTGTAACAAATAAATTTATATACAAATGTTCTTAATTTTATTTTTTTTTAATCGAAAATATGTATTATTACTTTGCGTATTCCAAAAATCTTAAAAGGGTTTTTAATATTTAATGTTGTGTGTATTAAATTTCACATCAGTGATTAAAATTCATGTTTGCGTATGAAGTTAGTTATACAAGTGCAAGAATTTTATTTCAGATACCCAGTTTGCAAATTTCGTTTACCGTGTTATCGTAAAGGTGTTGTAAATTTCCTATCCTTTTTCTTGTGTATCTTATTCATATGTTATATAAATACGCCCCTCGCCGGACGTAACAACTTACGATAAAAAAAGTGGTGACAGCGGTGGGATCGCTTTCATTAACGATTAGTATACCAACTGCGACTTTCTGATTATAAGCGAGTGATTAATTTACCTCTCTGTCTATCACCTTATATACGCGCTCGCTGAAGATTCCTTCGTATATCAGTTTCGTTTAGCTGCACGACTCTCGGTTGTTGCGAACCTCCGGTGTTCGCCTTCATCAATATCGAGTCAAGGAAGCAAAATTAGCCTCAATAAAATATTTCGGAAGAAGCGCAGGGAAATGCAGCACGCCGCTTCAAGTGAACAATTCGCGGACGTGTCGGGCGGTGACAATGGTCCTCCCGCCCCGGGCGGCGAGGACAACCCGACCGATTACAACGCGACCGTAAGGAAAATACAAGAGCTGACGCGAAAAACGGAATTGTTAGAACAGATGGTTCAAACCTTTTCAGCGCTTTACACTCGGCCTGCGACAGGCGCCGCCCCGTCCGAACAAGTTCCGGGCCACGTCCCGGAACGGGGCCTTGAACCGCCATCGTTCTCTACACCGGGTCGTAGTACCGCCTTTCCTTATTCTCCTCCGCAGACCAGCACCCCCGTATACCCAAAATCCTACATCCGCGACGCCCTTGAGCTCGTCCCAAAGTATGATGGGCATAACATACCGGTCTGGCAATTTTCAAGAGCTTGCAAGCGTGCGCGCGATTCAATTCCATTCGTCGACGAAACGCACCTGGTAAATTTAATTCGGAATAAGCTCACCGGCCACGCGTATCTGGCTGTGGAAGACGAAACTCATTATACCGTCGATAAATTCCTAGATTCACTTAAGAGAACCTTCGGAACCGGCAGAAATTCGAACTATTACCGCGGTCAATTAAGCATTAATTATAAGAAGCCGAATGAGCATATTCTGGATTACATCGGGAGAGTAAAGGATTTAAGAAGCGCGATTATCGAAGGCGATCAAGCCGCGCTCAAACGGCAATTAGTAATCAAGGAAACTGTTCTAATAGATTCTTTCGTGTTGGAATCGTTTTACGAAGGCCTCCCGAGAGAATTCAGAACGGAGCTTAAAGCCGAAGGATATATCGGCCTGACGGACGCCTTCGCTAAAGCGATCGCCATAAATAAGCGGTTGGAGAGGGATGAATCTCGCGCTCGCGCGCCTTGTAATGCCCAACCACAAGGAAGAGCAACCTCGTCCCTCCCCTCGGCTCCGCCAGCAGTTTCCCTTCTCCAAGAGAGCCTAACGCCGACCGACAGCTCAACCAGAATCCTGCCCCAACGGTCTCCAATGACATGTCTCGCAAAATCTGCAGTTACTGCAAAAAATTCGGGCACCTCATTTCCGAATGCCGCAGACGAGCATACAATAACGCTAATAACAGTAACTATAGTGGTAATAGTAACGCTGGCGGCGGGTACGGGCCTACACCCGCGCAGCCGGGAAACGCCAACGAGGCCTCGCCGTCCGGGGCGAAACGGGGCCTCGGGACGCCTCGCCCCGCTTTCGCCGTGGAAATCGTCCCCGTTCCTGCTCCATCCACGTCCTCAGAGCTGCCTCGGGGGACGTTCCCACAGTCGAACTGACTTCCCCCTCGTTCGTAGGACCGACTACGTTTATGCTCGACACCGGAGCACAACCTAATATAATCAAGGTCGGGTCAGTGAACCCCAAACTAAAGATAGATTACACCGAAAAACTACAACTTACGGGAATCACCACGGACGCGGTCGAAACTATCGGCTCGATCAGAGCACGAATCCTCCGGGTGCCCGTCACCTTCCATGTAGTTCCGGACGACTTCCCGATAATACCACAGGGGATCCTCGGGAGCTCGTTCTTTATAGAAAACAACGCGCAAATTAACTATGAGACAAAATGCGTAACATGGCGTAATACCTCGTTCCTCTTCAAGGAACGCGAAAGTATTGTTGTACCCCCGCGTACGAATACGGGTTTCATGATACGAATATCCAACCCCGGGATCAGGACAGGTTACCTACCGCGACTTTACACTCGCGACGGAGTGTTCATGGGAGACTCTCTCGTGACCTGCATCAACGACAAAGCTTACATTCGAGTCATAAATACGTTAGACGAGGAGGTGGAAATACTAATACCCACCTTAGAACTCCAAGAGGTGAGCACTATCACCGACAAGCCTGAGGAACTGCCGTTCGTCTCCACTGCGAGCAACCTAGAAGCGACGCTCATCAACCACTGCCTTAAAGAATCGTCCAATAATAAAGAAACGTCGTCTGCACACGCCGAAGCCAGCCCCCAAGAGAACTCAACGGAAGCATCAATCCTGCACGTCAAGGAAGAGGAAAAGGAAGGAGCCAAGGTCGAGGCAAGCGCCAATATCTCCAAAGGTCCCCCGGAAATCGAGGCCACGAGCCCTACACCGGCGAGCGACCGTACATACGCAAATCCCTGCAACTCCTGTAGCGTCGACCAAGAGTCCGCATCTGAGGAATTGCCACGGCGAAATGTCGAGGAGTATCATTTAGAGGACCTAGCCCTTTTTCTCGAAAACAGCGAGGCTAACGATCATAACCTCACCGTCGAAGAGAACGAGTCTGAGAAGCCACCGGAATCCACCGGACGGGCGCTGGCAATGGACAAGGAAAGTGAGACGCAAGCACGTGAACGTAAAGGCTGCTCGAGGATAACGGAAGTCATAAACCTGTTACGCCTAGAGCACCTGGACGACGAAGAAAGGAGAAGTGTCGTAAGTCTAATAAAAAGACATCACGACAGGTTTCACCTATCTACGGAGTATCTGGGGAAAACAAACGTGACGACACACAGG
Source organism: Harpagoxenus sublaevis (assembly GCA_030770355.1). Lineage (NCBI taxonomy): Eukaryota > Metazoa > Arthropoda > Insecta > Hymenoptera > Formicidae > Harpagoxenus > Harpagoxenus sublaevis. The sequence goes on along the minus strand of JASTWR010002023.1, from coordinate 24,652 downwards.
ATCGTGACGACCGACGATACGCCTATCCACACCAAGCAGTATCGGTTTCCGCCGATTCACAAACAAGAGATAACTCGGCAGGTCGCGAAGCTAGTGAAAGAAGGCATTGTAAGGCCTTCCACATCTTCATACAAACTCATCGGTCTGGATCGTGCCTAAAAAGGCAGATTCCCACGGCAATAAGCGCTGGAGAACAGTAATCGATTATAGAGACCTGAATGGGAAGACGGTGGGCGACGCTTATCCCATGCGTAACATCTGTGACATCCTCGACCAGCTAGGCGGAGCTAAATATTTTTCGGTTTTGGACCTTGCCAGCTCGTTCCATCAAATACCAATGGATCCCAACGACGCTCATAAGACAGCCTTCTCTACACCACAGGGACACTTCCAGTTTGAAAGGATGCCGTTCGGGCTAAGGAACGCACCCGCGACCTTCCAGCGCCTGATGGACCAGGTCCTGGCCGGTCTCGAGGGTGTCTTTGTATATATGGATGACATCGTGGTCTACGCCAGCTCTCTGCAAGGACACGCCATTAGAATGGAGAAATTGATGGAACGGTTGCGGAAGGCCAACCTCAAGCTGCAACCCGACAAGTGCGAGTTCTTGCGTCACGAGGTAGTTTACCTCGGACACGTCATCGGCGAGGACAGTGTCAGGCCCGATCCACAGAAGATATCAGCAGTCAAGGATTTTCCACCCCCCAGGAGCCTAAAAAATGTGCGCCAATTCCTCGGACTAGCAGGGTATTACCGCCGCTTTATACCACGGTTCTCGCAGGTGGCAAAACCATTGTCGCAGCTCACCAAAAAGGAAACGCCATTCACATGGAACAAGGAACAACAAGACGTCTTCACCGCATTAAAAGAAGCACTCTGTAGCGAGCCCATCCTGCAGTACCCGAACTTCTCCCTACCATTTATCCTCACAACCGACGCCTCAAATTTCGCAGTTGGCGGCGTATTGAGCCAAAGGTACAGCGACAAGGTAGGCGACTTGCCTATCGCATACGCCTCACGGATTCTCAACTCCGCTGAGAAAAACTACTCTACCATAGAGAAGGAGCTCCTCGCCATCATCTACTGCACCAACCACTTTCGCCCCTATCTCTACGGGCAAAAATTCACTCTCGTCACCGACCACCAGCCGCTTACCTGGATGCACAGGGTAAAGGACCCGACGTCTCGGCTCATGCGCTGGCGCCTGAAGTTAGAAGAGTATGACTACGAAGTAGTCTACAAACGCGGCAGCGCAAATAACAACGCCGACGCTCTCTCGAGAAACCCACCTCGAGAATCTACGCCAGCAGGAGAAATAATTATTACTGATATTATCGACGTCACAGAAGAAAAAGTGAAGGATACAATACTCCCATCCATTGAACCAATCCCCATCTTCCGCGAACTATGTCCTGTCAAGAAGAGAAGACGTCTCGATTCTGGAAGCGAGTCTCCGTGGATCGGTTGGGATCATGAAGACTCCCGATCAGACAACACCAATAACAACTGCAGGAGCTGCAGTTGGAGCAACCGTGCCTGTGAGTCCCATCTTGTCAAGTTTCCCTGTAAGAGAAGCATCGACGAGAGCGATCAAGGGCAAGCTCTAGAACAGGATCGAGGACAAACACAATCGGTACCCCCGGCCGTGCCCCCACCTGATGAAGTTCCTACGCATAGACCGCGTGAAGGAAGAGTACTGTTCCACGACCCACCTGAGACCCACACACTATTCTACAGCCAGCAGGACGCAGCCGGTTGTGTAGACCTAGAGGACGAAGGAAGCGATAACAGAGGAGAAGGCGGGGCAGGCGAACAGTCTCGCGACAATAACGACCTCGGAACAGATAACGCCGCAGGCCACCCCGACCGCACACGGGACGACGGAGAACTCGGGAATGATAATAACCCTGAAGAATCACCCGCAATCGTGGCCAAAGCGCCAGCAGGACCCGTCAAACGAGGACGGGGCAGGCCTAGAAAATTATCTCCTGAACCTCCTCCCGCAATCGTCCCCACCGGCAGTGAACCCGTCAAACGAGGACCGGGCAGGCCTAGAAAATTATCTCCGGAACCTCCTACCGTAATTATCACTCCTCCGATACCAGCAACCCCCGTCGATGAACCGGGCCCATCCGGCCACCCCCTGTTCCGAAGGTCCACTCGACGCACCGAGAGTCGGAAAGGGGATACCTACACGGGCGTAGAGGCAGATTTTACCACGGAAAGAGAAAGAGAGACAGCACCCGCTATAACACCATTCTACCCTGAAGAAGAAGAAGGACAGGAAGAAATGAAGCATGAGGACCACACCTACGTACCCGGCGTGCCAACTACCGACGACGTGGATAGCGACTCTGAATCCAACGCGTCATTCATGAGTAATGACGATTGCTACCTACCCGAGGTTAACGAAGAGCTCACGACCACTCACGGGATAGAGTGTCGAATAAAGGAATCTCGCGATCCCCTGCTCTCTCAGGACGACAATCTGGTCATTATAGTAACGGCCAACGGCCGTCCATTCGACGCCGGAGCGCACGAACTCTATCGGGAACAAAAGTTGCCCCCTCTGAACGAACTGACGTTAGGTCGAGCCCGCGCATACCCTGCCGAGTCGCCCAACAAACACATCATAGTTTTTGCCGCGAAGGAACGGGAAAGTATAAGGCTGGATCGTTTGATCCTAGACGAATGCCTTGCTTCGTTACTCGATGTGGTTGCGGAATTGCAACTTCGTACCATTAGCATCCGTAAGACGGAAAGTTTGGATGACCACCCCTGGCGCACGATTCGGCTAGCGTTACAAAATATTTTCGAAAAACGACCTGTGACAATAACTATATGCTTGGGGCTTACTTCAAATCCACCAGCGGAATTACGGAAAGACATCATCGCAGAGGCTCATAGTTCGGCCGTCGGAGGTCATAAGGGCGTGACCAAGACCTACCATCGTGTGCGAGAGAGATATTATTGGGCAAAAATGAAAGAAGACATTTTAAATTTTATCAGACTGTGCAGAACCTGCCAACTGAGGAAGCTTGTTAGGCAAAAGACCAAACAACCAATGGTAATAACGGACACTCCGGGCCAAGCGTTCGATAAGGTCGCGATGGACATAGTCGGGCCCATACGGCGCACGATGAAGGGAAAACCGGTATCTTCTCACCATGCAGGATTTGCTCACTAAATATTCGATCGCGGTACCCCTGGCCGAAATCACAGCGGAAGCCACCGCTACCGGCTTTGTCTATAACTTTATCTGCCGATTTGGATGCCCTAGGAGCATTTTAACAGACCAGGGCACTAACTTCACTAGCCTCTTGATGAAGAATATTGCTAAAAGGTTCCGTATACAGCGTTTCCGCACCACTGCTTTCTACCCACAGTCCAACGGTTCCCTCGAGCGCTCACACCTCGTACTCATGGAATACCTAAAATGTTTTGTCAACAGGAACGAAAATTGGGACGACTTGATCGAAAGAGCCAATTTCTCATACAATACCTCGGTGCACGAAGGCACGAGATACACGCCGCAAGAACTTGTGTATGGTCGAACCGCACGCACACCATCGCAGCTCGTGTACGACGGAGATCCGGAAACGTACGACCATCACCTCACCAAATTGTTCGACTGCATACGCGGGTTACAGGCCGACGCCAAACAAAATTTAGAGTGGGCTAAGCTAAGGTCCAAGGAATATTACGATCGAAGAATTAACCAGCAGACCTTTGAACTTGGTGATCACGCTTTCTTATTGAACCAAAAGAAGTCGAAATTCTCTAACGAATACGTCGGCCCATATAAAATCATCGAAGTGCTCGACCATCATAATGTTCGCTTGCAGATAAATAGGACTAGTAAAATAGTGCATACGAACCGCTTGAGAAAGGCGTACTACGAGGAACCAGGGTGAAACGCATTTATTATTTCAGATGGCTCCAATTTTTCTGGTGGGCATGCTCCTTCGGGTCGCCGAGGCCCTCTTGGGTTACGACTGTGGAGGATCCAGCTTCAATTCAACTACTGTCTCTCTCCTGGACGTCGGCGAATGCCACGCACCTGACGACAAGCCAAACGCTACCGTCGTGTACCTGCAACTTCTGCAAACAGCCGAATATGCCGAGACATTTGTCCATACCTGCAGAATCGAAATTGACCGACACATTACTTACTGCGGCATGCACTCGCATGTATCTTTGGTACAGGGAGGCCACCGTAAATACCTCGTCGATGTCGACCAGACAACGTGCTTCAAACTACATGCCACGCGAAGTTTTTCTTATGGACAGTCCGTACCTATCGTCAACCTAGATCCAAACTCCACTAACTATCGGACTATAACTCTTGCTGGGAGCGTCGCCGTAGACGGAACGTGCCACGGGTCTCAATACTCTGACCCCTACGGCACCTGGAACAACGTCGTCGTCGAAGGATCGATCTACATAACTTACAAAAGCTACCACGCCACGACAAAACCTTCACAAGACCTAATAATTTTACGGTCCGGCACTCATTGCAAAATTTCCGAGCTTACCTGCATCGACGAGGACGGATCTAATGTATTCTGGTCCCCACTTCCTGATAATTCTTGTAAATTTCACTCCTACGATGTACTTTATCAAGGGATTGCTACCAAAATTTTTGACCCGGTATCTCGCTACCCCATCATCTACTCCCTCACCTCGGAAGACACGACGTTTGCCTTGTCAAAGAAATCTGAAAGATATATCTGCGGATTCACACTGATTCAGACCGAACATCCTAAACTTGTGATTGTCGAAACAGCCAAAGACAACCCGTTTGCTCCCAAGGGCCGGATTCTCACTAATAATCTTGACGCGTTTACCTATATAAACTCCAAATTTATTTACGTTGAGAAGCACATCAAGCACCAAATCAACGCTCTCTACCAGAACATTATCTATCAAAAATGTCAATTAGAACGGCAAGTACTTAAAAACGCCCTGTCGTTGGCTAACATCAGACCAGATCTCTTCGCTCACCACCTGATGAAGGGACCGGGCTATATGGCTGTGATCGCCGGGGAGGTGGCCCACATCACCAGATGTATACCCATCGAAGTCGCCAGGAGGGCAACGCAAGACTGTTTCCTAGAGTTACCGATTACCTTTAACAATCAGTCTGCCTTTCTAACACCCAAGACCAGAGTGATCACACGTACCGGGACAGCGATTGACTGCAACCCTCTCATTCCTGTAATGTACCTGATGAGAGGAGGATGGGTCAGCTTGACCCCGCTGCCAGCCGCGGTGACATCCCCGCAGACCCTGGAACCGCTTTTGCTGCCCGAGTGGCACTATACCGATGCCGAATATCTCGCTAGTAGCGGGATTTACACCGAGAAGGACCTCAGTCGTCTACGGGAACACATCATGTTCCCGCTTGAACACTCCACTCGGATGAAGAACTTCGCCAAGGCTGCCGCAGGACATCGCGTGCCTTTAGACGGATTTTCCATTAACAATCTCCTGGACGAAGACGCCCTCAGCAGGATCGCCGGGACAACAGCAGAGCGACTCTGGGGCGGGTTCCTGAAATTCGGCACAGCCACCGCCGGATTCATCGGGATTTGGCTGGTAATCAAAGCTATTAAAACTGTTGCAGATACCATCATCCACGGATACGCTCTCCACTCCGTCTATGGATGGAGTGTGCATTTGTTGGGAGCTATATTTTCTTCCGTGACAAACCTCTTGCTGCACCTCGGCGGGAAAAGACAATCGCCCGCAGAGCGAACACCAGCACCACGAGCCGCCCAGCCTATAGGCAACCTATACAAAAGCAGCGCGTCCATCGAGACAGCGGACCTCCCGGCTGTGAAACCGCGGTCCAACAGCACTCACTTCTTGGCTCAGACTGGGTCAACTTCTTCGCTCTACCCCATCCAGCAAGCTGAACTGGCGGTTATTAACGAGTCTCTTTCAACCCTGGAGCAACGCTTGAACCGATACGTGCCCTAACTCCTGTCAACTTGCAGAAGCATTGAAACCCAGCAACCTAATTTCCACGTCATGCAGGACTAACCTCGCTACCTCGGCGCTCGCACATCCCGTGCTCGGAGCTTAAGGACGGGGGTGTGACGTCCGTTGAATACAGGCCATCATAGACGCCGAAGTCGAGAAGATGGAGCACGACGGGATAATCGAAACGATTACACAGCGCGTGGAGTTCGCCCGTAGTAGTAGTAAAAAAGAAAGACGGTAGTCATCGGTTTTGTATCGATTTCCGCCGCGTCAACGACGTCACCATACCAGACGCTTATCCACTGCCACACATCACCGCCACTCTCGACAAATTGCGCGGCGCGAAGTATCACACTACACTCGATTTAAAGAGTGGGTATTGGCAAGTACCTCTTACGCCGTCAAGTCGACCGATCACCGCGTTTACGGTACCCGGGAAAGGTCTATTCCAGTTCCGCGTCATGCCGTTCGGGTTACACTCCGCGCCTGCCACGTTCCAACGGCTTCTCGATACCGTTCTGGGGCCCGAACTCGAACCGCACGTATTCGTGTATCTAGATGACATTATCATCATAAGCGAAACGTTCGAGGATCATCTCCGTATATTGCGCGAAGTATTCCGCCGTCTCCGCGAGGCAAACTTGAGATTAAATCCGGACAAATGTCGATTCTGTGTAGATCAACTACGATACCTCGGGCACATAGTCGACCGCGAAGGGATCCGTACCGACCCCGAGAAAGTAAAAGCCGTCGCCAAATGGGAACAACCACGCACGGTAAAACACGTACGACAATTCCTCGGGGTCGCCTCTTGGTACCGGCGATTTATTCCGGACTTCGCGACAGTAGCCGCGCCGCTCACCGCGCTGACACGAAAGAACGCCCGTTTCACCTGGGGGCCGGAAGAAGAAAACGCGTTTCAAAAATTAAAGAACACACTAACGACCGCACCGGTCCTCGCGTGCCCGGATTTTACCCGCCGGTTTATTCTACAGACCGATGCAAGCACGACTGGCCTCGGGGCCGTTTTAACGCAAAATTTCGCGGAGGGGGAACGCGTCATCGCATACGCGAGTCGTACACTCAATCCGGCTGAACGAAACTATAGCGCTACCGAGCTCGAATGCCTAGCCGTGATATGGGGAATTCGCCGGATGCGGGATTACCTCGAAGGCTACGCCTTCACGGTGATCACCGATCACCAATCTCTCCGCTGGCTGCAAAAACTCGATGCCCCAACTGGAAGACTAGGCCGCTGGGCATTCGAGCTCCAGCAATTTGATATGGAAATAAAATACCGAAAGGGGTCCCTAAATCGAGTCGCGGACGCACTATCACGCCAGCCCGTCACCGCCGCTGTTACACCCGCGCCTCATTGTCCCTGGTATCGCCGCATCGCTCGCGCCGTACAAAACGCACCGCGCGACTATCCGGACTACGAGATCCGCGACGGGAAATTGTTTCGACACGTGCTCCATAGTCTCGACTTTCGTGGAAACCCCCGCCGAAAGCCAGTGGAAACAATGCGTGGCCAAAGAAAACCGGCTAGAAATCCTGCAACGGAACCACGATGCATCCACCGCCGGGCATCTCGGGATCGCGAAGACAATAGCGCGGATCGCGAGATACTATTATTGGCCCGGCATGTTCCGGGAGATCGCGAAATACGTGCAAGGCTGCCCCCAATGTTTGAAACATAAGGTAGCACAAAGGCGCCCAGCAGGAGCATTACACGCCACACATGTCGCGCGCCCGTGGCAGCAAGTAACGCTGGATCTAATAGGACCGCTTCCGCGATCAAAAAGCGGGCATGCATGGCTCCTGACCATGCAGGACCGATTTTCAAAGTGGCTTGAAATGCGCCCTCTGCGCCGCGCCACCGCATCGGCGGTTACCAAAAGTATCGCGGAAGCAATCCTATTTCGCCACGGGTGTCCCGATATAATCCACTCCAATAATAGCACACAGTTAAAATCCGTAAAATTAGGGAAAATGCTCGCCGCGCACCACGTACGACATACCTACACGCCTGTACACGCGCCCCACTGTAATCCGGTCGAACGAACGAATCGCGTTATCAAGACTATGATTTCACAATATGTGGATAGAAATCATAAAAACTGGGACGAGCGCATCCCCGAATTACAATTTGCGTATAATTCCGCGAAACACGACGCCACGGGATATACACCCGCGTACTTAATTTTCGGCCGCGAGCCAGTCTCCCCTCTCAATCGGGATGCGGCCCCGAACGTCGCCGCACCACCACCTGACGAAACGCGTCGACATCTCGAGGAGGCCTTCGAACTCGTTAAAATCAATCTCGCGCACGCTTTTCAACGTCAACAAAAATATTACGACTTACGTCGCCGATCTTGGAAGCCGAAGATAGGAGAGTGGGTCTGGAAAAGGGAATACCCACTCTCAAATAAAGCCGCCGCGTTTAACGCAAAACTCGCGCCGAAATTCAGAGGCCCCCTCGAGGTACGTCGCATTATATCGCCGGTGATAGTAGATCTACGCGACCGCGGCGGAAAATGGGTCCGTCACATACACGTACAAGATTTGAAACCCGCGCCGGCCGCCCCACCACCAGAGGACGACGACGACGTAAGCAACGCCGAAGACAGCGACGACAAGAACAGCGAGACGCACGTTAATAAAAACAATAACGACTTCGAAACAGAGGATGAAAATAACGAAACGGCCACGGAGGACGATGACGAGACAGAGGAGCGGTAAATATCAATACCCCCTCCAGCTAATGAAGTCACGAAAACATACGAAAGACCGCTTATAATTGCCGAAAAGTAAACCGAAAAGCTCAGATAGATCGCAGCCGTCGAAATGAGCACACCGATGGAAAACTTGATCGAGCAAGATATCGTGGCAGAGATCAACGCTCTGCTGGCAGAGCCGATAGAGTACGATCCAGCCAACCCGGACTTCGGCGCCACATGGACACGGCTTTTTAAACCGGGAACAGTCGCTACCACCGCCGCCGTCACCGAGGCCGTCACCATGCCACTACCGACGAGAAAGAACGTCCCCGTCGTGGGATGCCGACGCCAACGATCAGACCAGCAACAACAACAAAAATTACGCTGGCTGACGTCGCCGCCGCCGCCGCTGCCGAAACAGAGGAAGGTTCCGGCAAAACCGACGAAAAGCGTCCCGGTACCGAGCGTGGCCACAACCACCTGGCCAGCGCCAACCATGCCGAGGGCCCTGGTCGGGCCTCCAGAGAGTGCCACGGCCGCAATAACACCATCAACAGCAGCCACCGCTCCGCCGAAGGAAGCACCACTACCTGCAACCACCAGCACGGGAGAAGCTGAGGTCCTCCTGGCCAAAGGCCCGGAACCACATCCGCCGATACAGGTCCAGGTGGAACCCGGGCACATTGTGCTGGTGCCTCACTTTGCCGCACATGTGTCCCGGCATTATAAGGCGAGGTCACAAGGAGGGAAGTGGCACATACGGTTCAACCGAACCGGCACCGTTCGCAGCATCCGGCGAATGATTTAGAGCGCCAAATTCGCGCTTGTCAAAGGAGGGGGGTGATGTAACGATGCACCCCGGAATGTGCATCGTCCCGGCCGTCCATCAGCCGAGCCGCCCGGCCGACCACCTGTCGGGCGAAGAAAGGGGGCGGAATGCCCCCACATATTTTTAAACAACTAAAGTCGGCGCACTCGCCGCCGGGTATCGATTCGGAGCGACCGATCGATATCCGAGAGCGCCCGAATTGAATCGAGCGTCTTCGCGACTCCGGAGCGCTCGACGCCCCTACTCCGGCTCGACATCCCCGCCACGTGCGTCTTCACGTCAACGCTACCCCCGCTACCGACGTAATGAGCCTCGGGGGGTATAAAAAGGCAGCAAATTTGCCTAATTGCCAGACTCCGTCGTGAGACAGTAATCCGTCCAGACCTGTCCGCTGCTCACGACTTCCAGTCCCGATCCTGCTCCGAACAATCACCAGCCGTGTCGACGAGGTTGAGAGTACTCAGTCTCTATTCGGGAGTTCCCGTACGCCGACACCGCTTTTTCCTGATTTCCGGTCACACTGGTGAGGTTGAGCGTACTCGTCTCTTCCGAGAGTTCTCGGTTACCAGTGCCACCGTTTCTCGCCCGTTAAACAGTCCACGTCTGGTACGGAGCGTTCTCCGTACGTCGGGCGTACCCGGCCGTGGCCTTTTTGCCTTCCTCGACGTGTACTGTACAGAGCGTGCTCTGTCCTGCCGGGTGTTCCCGGTTACCGTCCGCGTGTACTGCGGAGGAGAGTACTCCTCCCAGTCGGGTGTACCCAATTACACGCAGCTTCCTGGCATTATTTCCACGATCCTCGTGCCGCGTATCTTTCGCCATTTGTACGCATCCGCCCGTGCAAATTATACACGCCTCGTGTCATCAAATCGCGCACCTACCCGCGCCGCGTGTACGCCTCGCGCCTTTCTCAGACATTTACGCGAATCCCCGAAATTAAGCGCCGCCCACTCACCGCGGTACTTTCACTTTCTAGCGCCGCCCCGCGTAGACTATCGACGCGCCCATCGATCGTGAGCCGAAACATCCCGCTAGCTACCGCCGCGAGCCGTTTCCGTAAATTCGGGAAACTAACGACGCCCCGCCTTGCGCTGTCAAATCCAGATTGTAATACGTACACGAACTCGCCGTATAAACTGTATGTAAACCAGTTATTTAATACAGATTGTAACACGTACACGTATTCGCCGTGTAAACTATATGTAGACCAGTTATTTGATTAAAGCGAATAAATTATCTTTAAACCAGATCTTCGAGTATAAACCCGAGTATAAGCGCTTCTTCCTCCGCACCTTTTTCTCGACCCTGACCACGCCGCGAGCTACGATCCGAGCTTCGAGACGACAGGTTGTTTTAAAGTTGAAAATTTAAAGAAGTGGTGTTTCGAAAATAAAAGTATCGAGCAGTAATATCACTATGCTCATCTGTTTGAAAATTTATATACCTGTAAGGAAATTTTGATCTTTAAGCATATTTAAATTAAGAAACAGGTTTTATAATTTTTATGAATTTTACTATGAAATATATATGAATTCTTGTTTCCATTCGCGCTTTGCAATTTCAAGAAAAGACAATTGTCGTAAAAAAGATTACGCATATCATAATATTCAATTTCGAGTGTATCGTATTTTTCAGCTCGCCGTAATTAAAATCCAAGGTCGTATTGTATTTTCAATGCTTTGTTTGTAACAAATAAATTTATATACAAATGTTCTCAATTTTATTTTCTTTTAATCGAAAATATGTATTATTACCTTGCGTATTCCAAAAATCTTAAAAGGGTTTTTAATATTTAATGTTGTGTGTATTAAATTTCACATCAGTGATTAAAATTCATGTTTGCGTATGAAGTTAGTTATACAAGTGCAAGAATTTTATTTCAGATACCCAGTTTGCAAATTTCGTTTACCGTGTTATCGTAAAGGTGTTGTAAATTTCCTATCCTTTTTCTTGTGTATCTTATTCATATGTTATATAAATACGCCCCTCGCCGGACGTAACATAAGGTCCTTTCAATTTTTATGTACTGTATATTGTAAGGACCATCCAATTTATTCGTTCAAATTATGATTTGCAAATAATAAAATTTGATAAAGATTTTATGAGAATTTTTCTATGGAAGTTTTTATTGCACGCGAGAAGATATTGAGTACAGAAGTTTTTAATAGATATAATAACACGTTTCTCTACATTAAATATAAATAATTAATTAGTCAATGCTAATATTCTTTATTAAATTTAAAAAATTGCTTTTCGCTATGTTTAGTAAAACAATCTGTTAAATATTTTTTAATCTGAAAATGTCTAGGCATCAATCTTGAAACTTTTATTTAAGAAAGTTTGGAATTGTTTTAATCAATTTCACATTACATATTTCAATTTACTTTTCTGTTATAAAAAGTATTCAAGAAGAATAGAAGAGAAAGAATATAAATACAAATTTAACCATTTCTATTTAAACATGAGTTAAAAAATAAAAAATTCTAGCAGCAATAATTTTTCAAAATTTTAACATTTATAAAAATAATTAACCAAAAGATTAAAAAGACCAAAAGCACAATTAGAAGGACAAATATTTTGTAAATAAACATTATATAGGGTGTCCAAAAGTATCAAAACCCCAAATATCTTGGAAACTAATATTTTAGAAAAATAGTTTTTTTTATACAAAAGTTGTAGGGTTTTAAGTAACGTATCATATAGTAATATTAGTACTTTACATAGTGTTGTTAAGGTTACGTAAAAATCACTTTAAAATTTTTAATACACTGAAATAATTTTAGTTTGTTTATTTTCTACCAGATATTCTGGTTAAATCTACCAGAATCTCGTTGAATTAATTAGTGTGGCCGCTTGCCACTATTTGTTCGGGCGTCGCGCGCCCTCCGCAGGGTAGGAGACGCCGCAGCGTGTGTAGGAGCGTCGAGTGAGCGAGGCACTGTATATAATAAATAGATGGTTTATTCTAATTTAACTATGTACAGTTGTTGTAGTGTTAGTGTGCTGAAGGTGGCCCTGAAAAGGGCCGATTGGGTTCTTCTTGTGCGGTGGCCCTGAAAAGGGCCGATTGTTTCTTCGCGCTACTGCGCTATTCGCTCGCGCCAGATGATGGCGGGGAGCGTCTGTGTCCGCCGCCAGAGGCCGGACTTCCTCCAGGCAGGCGGTGTCCCAGGCGGCGTGAAGGACTGCTCAGGCTCCTCTGTCTGCGTGCCTTGTGACACGAGCGGTGGAGGCTCGTCTGCCTGTAGCTCCTGCGACGATGTGACCTCCCACTCCTGGTCGGTCTGCACCTCTTTCGAGTCGCGGCGAGGCTGGTGTTGTACGCCTCGATGAACTCGGGCTACAGAGGTGGTCTGCGTCCCCTGATGTGTTCGCTCCACAGGTGATGGTGGCAGAGGTGTGAGTAGAGAGGGCCGCGTCTTCTCCGCTGGTGTTAGTGGTAGCGGCGACAGGAGTGAAGGCACGTCCCAGGATAGCCGAGGTGAGGTGTAGCGCCGAACCCTCACGTCCCACGTGAGAAGCACCTGCCGTGGAGGACGAGTCCGTCGTACCGGCGAGAGGTCGAGCGGGATGAGCTGCCACGGTGTGCCTGGTCGCTGGTCAAGGGGCCGCTGCGTAGATCTCGGTGGCGGCAATAGGCGTGACGCAGCTCGTCTCGGCGGTGGTCGAAGCTTCTTCGGCGGCAAGACGACGGCAAGGTTACAATTGCAAAACCCCTTCTTCTACTATCAGGCACTGAGCTTGGATAGCAGTCGAAAGCTGTCTAGGCCCTCGCCGCACGGCCTTATATATCCTTCGTGGTTGAATTTTAAATACGAGTAAATATGCCATCTGTTGGCGGCACTCTCGTACTAGATTCGCGGGCCGCACGTTGGGCCCACGCGCGTGGCGCGTGATCGGCGAGCGCGCGCGCGGCGCGCGTACCGCCGGGGCCGTTCCGCTGGCCCGGTGGTATATGTACGGCCGGAGCCGTTACTCCAATTGCTCGGAAAATTGTGTGTGTGGTCGGAAGACCGCCACAATTAGAATTTTAGTTGTATTAATTGGAATTCTCTGGTTGCATTAATTAGAAATTCTGATTCGTTTATTTTCCAACAGACCTCTGGTTAAATCTATCAGAATTTCCATTAACGCAACCATATTCTTTTTTCAGTGTATAATTATAATTTTTAAATAAAACTTTTTTCTTGCATATTTATATAGTTTATTACACACACCAGAGATATAAATTTGACCGTGCAATCTCTACGCGGTACACCTTGGATAATGCTAACGCCGCGCCGGCGGTATACTGTAACTTTCAAGCTCCATAACTTGTAAAGTACTTGTTGAAAAAATACTTTATTATAGTGTTTTAAGAAACTGTAGAGATAAGCTACATGAATATGCAACAATAAAAAGAATTCTTTTATTAAAAAATTTTAAGGTAATTTTTATGTAACCTTGACAATGCAAGGTCATACTAATATTACTATGTGATGCATTAAAACCCTACAACTTTTGTATGAAACATTTTTATCTAAAATATATAGTTTCCAAGATTAGGGGTTTCGATACTTTTTGAGCACCCTGTATATACAATATTATATATTCGTGCAACGTAGTTTAGCTGGACTATTTCTTAGTTGAAACGTATTTTAGCGGGACCATTGGCTCTTAGCTGGACGGTCTTTGTAATACTTTTCATGTTCCGTATTTTGTCGGTATTGTCCAGATAAAACCGATGCGAACGTATCGTATTTTATCAGGACCATACAGATTTTTGTGTCCTTCTAATATACGATCCGTATATTTTAGTAATTCTTCTGATGCACTGTATTTTATCAGGACCATAGCACAGATACTATCGTAATAACTTTCATACATAAAGAATGTTATAGTTTTCAGTGGGGATGAAATGTAAAAGTGTATAATAGATGCAAAGTTCATCGTCAGATTTTTCGTAGCAAATGAAACTGTTATATGAAGTATTAAAGCGATATAGCATGTATAAAGCGCAGTCTACAATGAGAATTTAAGGCATAAAATTTAAGCTTTAAGCCTTAAACCGTAAGAAATTGACAAATCACAGTCGAGTATTCTTCTCATATTCAACTGTGATTTGTCAATTTCTTATGGCTTATGGCTTAAAACCTAAATTTTACGCCTTAAATTCTTATTGTAGACTCTACTTTATACATGCTATATCGCTTTAATACTTCATATAACAGTTTTATTCGCTACGAAGAATCTGACGATAAACTTATGATGATCTTAAATACAAGATCTGGCTATAGGTCTGTTTTTTATAACTGAACTGGCTGCACTAGATCAGAGATTATTTCTTTTACTCCATATTAGAAAAAGAGTAAGATAAACTCTGAACTAGTGCAATCAGTTACAGGTACTAAAAATAAAATATTATCTAACACATGTTACGTAGAAAAAGCAGCGGCATATTATACATGTATACATCACAAAATTAAAAAGTTTAACTAAATAATATTTTTACTTATATATAATACACGTATACACGTTTCTTATGAAAATATTCTGATAGTAAATGTCAAATATTAAATGTCATAACATTAAGATTTCACATAGATATACTTTTATTAATATACAACAATGATGGGCAAGTCAAGAATGCAAAGTGGTATAATACACTTATTAATTATTGAGAAGTAGAAAAGTACCAACAAAAAGCAGAAAATGGTTAATATACATTTTTTTACAAAATTACTATCCGGATATTTCCATAAGAAAAGTATACCCAGATAGCAAAATGTTAGCAGAATGCGCGCAGATTGGCAGCAAATTTGATCAGAATCCCACACCAAAACCATAGCCATCTGTGTCCGCATTAAGCTTGTGTTTTGTAGGCAGATTCTGCTGACATAATGTGACAGCAGATTGTCGCCAAAAACCGAGCAAAGTCTGCTGACATTATATGTCGACAGGTTGGAGGCAGAAATGGAGCAGGATCTGCGTAATGCAATCTGGCAGCAGATAGGCAGCAAAAACCGAGCAGGATCTGTGTAATGTAATCTGGTGGCAAATAGGCAGCAAAAATCGAGCAGAATCTGTCGTTTCAACGGTTCCTATATATGGGCTTATAATTGCGAACAGAGAGTTCCTGTCTTATAATTAAAAAATGGGCGCTGAAAAGTGCCGTTTTCTTTTCCTTCTTCAGGAAAAGATAGTATCCCTGGTGTGTAGAATTCTCCTGGTGTGTAGCTATAGGATCCTCCTCTGGTGCGTAAGATCCTTCTGGTGTGTAAAATCCTCCTTGTGTTCAGTCGTGGTACTCGTGGTAGTCACGTTTGAGTCGTAGCGTCATCTTCTGCTCGCTGCTCGTCGCTCCATAGATCGCGGCGAATCCTTGCGCCGCCCACCATAGCACCGCATGAACCGCGTGGACTGCGTGTCCTGGGGCTCGATTCCTGAATTTATTCGAAAAAGAAAATGTATGCAAAAATTCTGCTCCTACAGAAAAGTTGCAAGTTGATTGGCTCTCGTATGGCTTTTAGTCAATCAACTTCAACTTTTCTGTAAGAGCAGAATTTTCGCGTACGTTCTCTTTCAAATAAATTCAGGAATCGAGCTCCTGTTCCTGCAGTGCCCTTCCTTGGCCCTTCGAAGAGCCTCTCGCAGAGTCGCATGTATGACTGGCGAATTCTGAGCGCGTCGGTCTGTCAAAATGCCCGCGGTACGACAGATTTTGCTCGATTTTTACATGCCTATTTGCCACCAGATTACATTACGCAGATCCTGCTCGGTTTTTGCTGCCACTCTGTTCTCAGGTCAAATGCGCGCAGGCTTTGCTCGATCTTTGTCGTCAATCTGCTGCCAAGTTATGTGTGCAGGTTCTGCGCGGTTTCTGCTGCCAATCTGCTCACATTGCCTGTCAGCAGGCTCTGTCGCATTTCTGGCTACAGTTTAACAACATCGTCTGATAGAGCAGTTTCTGCGTGAAATTTGTTGCCTTTCTGATACCAAAAATTTAATGCAAACTCTGCTCAGAATCTGCTGCTCAGGTTTGGCTATCTGGGTATATACATACATACCTATATGTAAATAAAAATATTATGCACTTAAATATTATGCACTTTTTAATTCTATGAAATACGTATATATTATATAATATGCTGCTGCTTTTTGTAGGTGACATATTAGATAATAATACATTTTCAGTGCTAGTAACGAACATAGCAGTGTACAAACATGCTTTGACAGCTAAAGATTGGTTTCCTAAAAAATCCAAAAGGTAAATGGATGGATGTTGACATTTTCATAACATTTTACAAGATTCTAATAGCGGAGACAATAATAATAAACTCTCGCTTAAAAAAATTTTGTGCTTCGTTAATGAATTTTTTTTGGTGTTTGATGACAAGCCTTTTTTGCAAACTGCTACAGATGCATGGTATATGTCGCTCTCAAGTTTTACTTTTTATCTACAAAGTAGACGTTTAATAATGTTAATCAATAGCATAATGTAAAGAATTTCTTATGCAGAATAATTTGTAATAAAAATGTTATCTGTCTCCTGAGTATACATACCGTAACACAATTTTTGAAGCAGATAGTAATCTTAAGAATTCCACATCAGCAACTTGTTTTTATAAATGATTTCTTTTGCAACATTAATAGAGGTATTGCACAAATCATCATGCTACTTGTAGCAAAGATATAGAAATGTGATGTACCACTGAAAATAAGAAAGTTCTATTATTTATTAGTATATTGCTAAAAATGAAACGTAACTGCAGTATACTTGCCTTATTGAGAAATATTTAAATACGGGATACTTACAGAAATAATGACAAATATATAATCAATTAAACATACTCTTATCACTTTCTAATTACAGTGTTATATACCTTTTATGTATACAATGACATTGTCAAGAAAAATAGATTTGGACAATTTGCAGTCGTTTAAATGTGTAAAAACTATAACTATAATTTATTATGTATGTACAACCACTGAGATATAAGTAATATCTCAGTATTTACAACACAATGATTTTACGAGAGGTTAGGAAATCTGTCATAACAACTTCGTGGGAAAAAATGTATGTTAACTGTTATCAAGGAAGTATATCTCTACTTTTTGTTGGTACTTTACTGCCCAATAATAATTAATAATTATATTATATTATTCTGCATTTTATCTTGCACATCATTGTTATGACAGATTTCCTAACCTCTCGTAATATCACGTTGTACATATATGATAAGTTATTATAGTTTTTAAACACTCAAACTTGACTGCAAATTCTGCAAATCTATTTTCTCGGACGAAGTGTCATTCCACATATAAAAGATATAGAGTACTGTAATCGGAAGAAAATGAATATCAGAGAAAGTTTAACTGATTACACTTGTCATTATTAATGTAAGTATCCTGTATTTAAATACTTTTTACAAATGCACACAATTACGTGTCATTTCTAGCAATATATACTAATAAATAATAGCTCTTTCTTATTTTCAGTGATACATAAAATATATCTTTGCTATAGGTAGCATGGTGATTTGTGCAATATCTCTATTAATGCAGTGAAAAAAGCATTTTTAAAACAAGTTGCAGATTTCGAATTCTTAAGATTACTAGCTGTTTCACAAATTGTGATATGGTATGTATACTCATGCGACTTGATAACATTTTTATTAAAATTTTTCTGTATAAGGAATTACACTATATTCTATACATTTGCTATTGATTAACTTTATTAGACTTTTCAGATAGAAAGGAACTGAGAACGTCATATACTATGCATCCGTAGCAATTTGCAGAACAGACTTGTCATCAACCACCAAAAAAGAATTCATCAACAAAGCACGAGATTCTTTTAAGCAAAAGTTTATTATTATTTTCTCCGTTATTAGAATCCTGTGAAATGTTATGAAAACATCAACATCCATCCGTTCATTTCTTGGACTTTTTAGGAAATCCGTCCTTAGCTGAAAGCCTGTTTGTACACTGCTATAATGTTCATTACAATTTACAAGTAATAGAAATGATATATCATCTAACATATCACGTACAAAAAACTGGAGCATATTATACAGTGTGTCTCAAAAGGTAAGGTCAATCGACTAACAAGTGAAAGAAGAGCATGAGTAGAATACATAATGTAAATAAAATTTTTTCGTATTTGCTATGACTTATAATAAATATATAGCGCTTTATAGGGGTCTGTAAGAAGTTTTGAAACCTCCTAATATTTCAAAAAGTACGCATTTTTAAATAAAATGTTTTATACAAAAATTGTAAAATTGCGTATTTTTCGAAATATTAAAGGGTTTAAACTCTTCTTATACATCCCTATAAAGCTCTGTATTTTCTAGACCATAACAAATACGAGAAAATTTTATTTACATTATGTATTCCACTCATGCTCCTCTTTCACCTCCTATTCGATTGACCTTACCTTCTGAGTTACCCTGTATATGTATACATATATTATGCAATTAAAAAATTTATTAAATTTAATTTTTAGCTCCGGCAAAGTGCTGCGGTGACCAATCAGGAGCAAGTCGGGTTCCGGCGAGCGCTTGCCGACTTCTGATTGGTCACCGCAGCATTTTGTAGGAGCTCACCGCATATGGAGCAACAGCATCTTATGTAAATTAATATGGCGACTTTATGCTGGATGCTTATTGGTCTAGCGGTCTTAGGGCCAGCGCACGTACATTGGGCGCGTTCGGGGAGACGCTATTAGCGCTAACAGCGTCATTCTATCTTTATCGCTCACCAGGTGTAAAACAAGGATAGAACAAGCAAATAGCGCTAATAGCGCGCTCTCCGAACGCAGCCATTGCCGTAGCGTCTTACGCCACCTTACGTGAGAATCTTACGTTACGCGACACGCAAGCCAATCCTACGGCAACGCACGAAGAAAAGCGTGACGTACGTATGTAACGTGGCACGTGGCCAAAGGAGAGCTCTGACCAAAGTATCCGTGTGACAAGGGTTAGTATTAACTCAAATTATTGAACAATAAGTAAATTAAAAAGAAAATAATAATATCTTTAAAGCCATAGTAAGACAAAATGTCTATCGCGTATTAATTTTATAAAACTGTTAAATTCATGTCTACAAAAGCCATGAAAATTGCACTATAACCTCTTCATGACATTCTTTGTACGGAATATATTAAAAATATTATTATTAAAATTATTGTTAAAATGATTTAAGCCTAAAAAAGTAATATTATATTTTGATGTAATTGTATACCTATATTGTGATTTTAAATAAAAGGTACAATTTGATTTCAATTTTTTTTATCTATATTTTTTTATTATTTAATAAATTGTTTTAAGAGTTTTTATTTTATTTATTTTATCCTTTATAACATCTTAATACAGTTGCTACTAATATATACACTTATAAAAGTTTATTGCCTTTTCAAAAAATGTATTAAAAACTGTATCAATTTTTTTCTAGTCTCTGAAGTCATCAAATATGAATTTAACAAGATCTTTGAAGCTCAAAATTTTACTTTTATTATCACTTTTAATTTATTATACTAGACACCACAGACGCGCGCTTCGCGCGCGCTATTTAGTCTTAATACATACAATACACACAACTGTCAAAATATAAAATGACAGCCACTCACGAAGTAAGCACAATGTAAAATTCGAGACAACCAATCAGCATCGCGGAAAAGAGGCCTCAATTCTTCGATACAAATGAAATTCACTTAGTTAATATGCCTTTTTTTAGAAAGGACTAGCACGCAACGCGCGCTGACGCGCGCGCTTTCTATATTTAACAGATATTTTTTATAATTTTATAATTATATTTTAATTTTTATTTACTTTGTCATTTTTTTGTATTAACATATTTAACCAACCATCCCTCAGCAATCTTTCAATCATCCCTCTCTCTTCCTCTCCTCCCCAAATACTTCATTTATCCCCTCTTGCCACGTACTTCCACGTCCCCAATCCTCACACTCCTCCCATACATGTTCTCACGTTTCTTCCTATTTTCCACATCCCCGACATTTTCTCTTCTTTTCCTCTTCCCAGTATCCCCACTCATCCCATTTCTTACCTAAATTTTGCTATCTTCTTTATCTACTCTCCCCAATTCTTTGTCAGATACTCCAGAATGTCCTGCTTCTTCAACATCCTATAGTCTTATACCACCCATTGCACTTGTTAGAATTTGAAATTTGTCTGCACTTTCTTTCTCGGTAAATTCTTTTCCTTTCTGTTAAAGGCCTAGATAATCAGAGAAGCGACAACTCTACCCCCACCTAGAGTCCTATACCCCCATCATGGTTCTCATTGGCCCCGCAGCTGATCGCTTGTAAACATGTGTACACTGTTACTTTGCACACGGACACAGCACGGACACCACACGGATGCACACGGAATCAGCTGCGGGCCCGATAGCCTCGGTTTTGATTGGTGCCGCGGTCAGCCAATCAGCAAGCGTGCCCTCAATGTCGCTTCTCCGATTATCTAGGCCTCTACTTTTTGTATAACTCATTCTCCCCCTTCCCCTTAACTTTCCTGTTTCCTTTAACCTTTCTACCTTCTCTATTCCTCCTCTTTCAATCCTCTTTTCTCCAGAAACTTCATTCTCTTCTCCTGCCATTCTTTTAAAGGTGTCCCTCTTATCTCTTCTCAACACAATCGCTTACTACCCTCTATTTCCCTCCCCCAACTTCCTCTCATAATTTAATGCCTTCATATCTACTCTCTCCCTTAACATTTCTTTATTTTCTTTTTTGCGACTTTCCCCTTAGTATACAGGGTGTTCTAAAAAAGGGGGGCCAAAATTTAGGGAGATATTCCTTAGACCTAAAGGATGAAAAAATGTTATATGAACATGGGTGCGGAAACGCTTTTTTCAGGAGTTAGAGCTTCTTTTCTGAGTACGGCTAAATAAGGTTGTGACCTTTTCTGCCAGGCAGAACTCATAAAAATTTGACCTTTAATGTTATAGTTACTTGTTTACATAATGATTAATCTTAAATTGCTTCTTGTGTAAGTAATACAGTCAACAATATTTTCAACATAACTCCTGAAAAAATCGTTTTCGCACCCATGTTCATATAACATTTTTTTATCTTTGAGGTGTGAGGAATATCTCCCTAAATTTTGGCCCCACTTTTTTAGAACACCCTGTATATCCTGGTATACTCTTTTCCATATCCAACACCTACCTCAAATACCTGTCTTGCTGTTCTCTGTTTCCTCTCTTTTCTTCCAGCTCCATACCCCTACTACATATCTAATAACTAACCAAATTAATCTATCACAAAGCTATATCCTTCTACCCACATATCTCCCAAACCTTTTTTTTGTTCCCCATACTTGTTCTAATAATGCTGCTCTCTTATTTACTCTTTCTCTTATTTGCTCATCCTGCTTTCTATTGCATCCCACCGTGTAATCTAGATATTTAAGTTTCTTTACCTCATTTTACAGTGCCGTGAGATCGTAGGAAACTGGGACCCCCACCAGTTGCCACTACAACGTGCACAGCATATCGGTGTCTCCGAAGACGAAGCTCACCGATGGTGGTAGTCCCAATTTTCCCACCTTCTCACGGCTATTGCCCTCTGTTTCTACCTCCAAGATACCTTCTTTCCTGCTTCCTCCCTTCCTTCCTCTATTCTTACTTTTATCTTCTCCGTATTCAATTCTAACCCCTTTCTGCCCAAATACCTCTTCAAACTCCCCAGCATCCTCTTTATTCCTTCCTTATCTTCCGTGTGCTAGCGTGTATAGCTTCTTCCTTCCTACTTTAACTCTTTTTACAACCTCTATTTTTTAACACTTTGTCAACGTTTGCCAGCAAGAGTAAACAAACTGCTCAGTGGGCAATCGTGCCTAACTTTCTTTCCCGTAAAATATTTCCCCCTCCTTCTCCCTCATCCTTATCTCTAATCTCCGTTTCCCTCAAAACCTCTTCTCATTTTCTAACCAGACTTTCTCTCACCCTTATCACCTCCCCAAAACTCTCTGTCTATCAAGTCAAACGCTGCTCTTATATCAGCGAAAAGCACTACCAACTTTTTCATTTCTCTTACTCACCTGCCTATTAATTAAATAGTTTATGAATGTTAATTAATTAAACAAGACATAAATGTTATCTATAGTTCTCAATTTTTTTCTAAACTCCGTTTTACTCAGTATTAGACCTTTCCTTTCCACCTCACCCATTAATTCTTTTGCCGACACTGATACCCCCACCTTACATGTCATTTGCGTCAGAGTCACTTCTCTAGCTATAATCTTCTACTCCTTTTTCGTCACTTTTCTTTACTACCGGTGCTGTGACCTCCTTTTCCAACTCTCTCGGCTATTCTTATTCTTTCCAAATCCTATTACATACCTTCCATAGCCATTTTTCTTCTTCTCCTCCGTAATTTTACACTTTATTTGGAATTCTATCCCCGCTCATTGCTTTTCCATCTTTCAACTTTTTTACTACTTCCATACTTTTTTTCCTGTTTATATCTTCTTCCTCATCTTCGCATTCCTTTCTCTCAGATCTTCCAGATGCCCTATATCCTATCTCAACAACCTTCTAAAATATCTATCCTGTTCTTCCATCTCTATTCCCTTTTTTATCCTTTTCTTTCCTTTTCTTTCCCTATTTATTGCCTCTATATTTTTTTGCCTCCGTTTTAACCTTCTTCATTTCCTCCGTTGATCCATCTTTCCAACTCCGTTCTTTTCTTTTCTTCACATAATTTCTTATATACTTGCCTTTTTTTACCTATGCCTATCTCTACTCTCTTTTACCCTTCTCCATTTTCTCAACTCTCTTCTTTCCCTCTTTACATTTCTTGTCATACTATTCCCTCTATCTACCTTCCTTTTTCTTTTTTTTTATCTTCTCCAACACGTTCGCTCTTACTTTTCCTTTCAACTTCTTCCATTTCCTTTTCTGTTCTCTTCCTTTTTATAATAATTTAACAAACACCCTCTCCTCTCTTCCGTCCATACCCTTCTCCCTCTTCCAATGCCTTTTCTTCTCACCTTCTTCATGCCTAAATTTTTCCCTTTTATCCACACAGTTATCGGTTGATGGTTTAAATCAAATTTCTTCTCCCCCACCATTCTACTCCATCTCTTGTTCCCTCATTCTTCACTATGTAATCAATGACCGATTTTTCTCTTCCTCCCGTATATGTCCACACCCCTTTCTTCTTCCCCTTAATATCTATATTTAATAGTTGTCAACCTTGCTTCCCTGGAAACATGGATAGCTTTTTTTTCTTTATTTACCTTCATATCTTTAGACCTTCTGCTTCCCTCCATCTCCTCTTTCTTATTCTCTTTACTTACCCCCGTCTCTCCTTGTATTTTTAAATAGAAAGTACAATTTCTCTTATGTGAATGTTTCTTCTTATTATCATTCTGTTCTTAGTGTCACAATAAAATAAATCACAAAAAAATACTTTTCGTAAAATATTTTGTAATTACGAAATAAATTATAGTGTCTACAAAACGATAGAATTAAATGTCGATCCAATCTACTGCAATTATTGCCGCTTTGCCGTTTTTTGTTTCTTCTATGTTTATTTCCATTTTTTCCATCACATCTTTTATCTTTATTTTCCATTTACTCTTCTCACTTTCTCTTTTCTCTTTCTACACAATTCCACTACAAAACATTTTATTTTTATTTGTCTAGCCGTCCTCATATACTTTACTCTTCTTAAGGCTTTTAATATTATAGTTCCTTCATCTTTGTTTCTTCTTTTAATATATAATTCGAAGTTTCTTTGTCCAAGTTCAGTACTTTTATTTAATACTTTCATTTCATTTTATTATCTCCCTATTTCTGCTCCATATAATGCTACACTATACTATCCATCAAAATGTGTCGAATATCATTCTTCTTCTATAGTCGTCCCTGAACGGAAGTCTTTCTCTTATAATCAAAGTTTTTTTCATTTGTTGCTTTCTCTTGTGCACCTTTATTTTTCTATATTATGTACTTTAAAAACCACATTTGCTTCACTTCTATTCTTTCCTTTCCTCACTTCCATTCTTCACTTATTCTGTATTTCTTTATTTATCTTGCTTTTTCAAATATCAATTTTGAGTTTTCTAGACTTAGAATCAATTAATTCCTTCCAATGTATTTCTTGAATCTT
>JASTWR010002022.1:0-28235 GCA_030770355.1 Harpagoxenus sublaevis | reverse complement strand
TGTTACTTTAATCGACGGAACTCTTTCTAAAATTTATAGAGAACTCTAGAACTCTTGCTGGGGCATCCAGAACTCCAATGATTTTTTCCAAAATTTGAAAAAGATGGGCCAACTTCACAGACGTAAATATTACTTGAATTTTTTCGAGGTACAAAGATAAGTACTTCGATTTTTTCTAGGTACACCACGCGTGCTTGGCGTCTTTTTTTTTACCTTTTTGTAAAAGGTAATTTTGTACGGATATCACCCCTTTTTGTTAAAGATACATCAAACGCCTTAATGTCTATCGACATCGACATTTATGTCTGATAGAATCAAATGTAAATATTTTTTGTATTATAACTTACAAGAATTATATCTGAGAGTTTGACATCCTTAAATGTGCAGTGTAGTTTGTCTAAATTTATGAATCATTAAAAAAATTAAGACAAAATATGAATATATTAGGCAAAGTCAAGTTTGTCGAGAGCACATTATGCAGTGTTTGCTTTAAATAAATTTTGTCGAAAGAAAAACAGATTTGATACAGAATTTGGCATGTAGGATGCTATTGGAAGAATGTTACAGTATATAATATTTGTATATAGTAAAGTTTGTTAACAAAATAAGGCAATTAATAATTTATAATACAAACTGCACTGCACATTTAATTAAGGATGTCACTGTCAATTATAATTTTTGTGTTACAATACAAAAAATATTTAGATTTAATTTTATCAGATATATTCGATAGTCATTATTAGAAAGAGAGAGAGAGAGAGAGAGAGAGAGAGAGAGAAAGAGAGAGAGTTTGAGTTTGAGTTTGTTTATTATGCCATAGTCAAGACTTTAGGCAAATGATGAAAAATACAAAGATATACATAGAGTAAAATAAAAACAAAAATTTGAATAAGTAGGAACTAAAAAGATATAGAACAGATGAGATAATTATGATAAAGCAGTGAGCAGAAGCGGAAACTATGAAGATAGCAATGACTAAATTGCAAAAAGTAATAATATTATTTCACTTCAGCAAACGCTTCAGAACAAAATTTCGTTGACAGTATAAATAACTGAAATAATACTAAAGAAATAAAAATCAACAGAATTCAGTCGTGCTCTCTCCCAACAACAAAAGAAAAATCGCAAAAATAACATTGATACTTAAAACTAGTTAGGACGTTGAAGTAGCAACGATTTATGTACAGAGACTAGAAAAGCTTAGACTAAATATACTTACACCTATCACGCGCAACGCTACATCGTAGATAAACATTCGATAGGCACAAGGTAGAACCTCAACCAGAACCAAGCTCAAGTGTAAATAGATAGCCATTGAGCTTTTGCTTAAATTCATTTAGAGACGAAGATGACACTACCTCAGTAGGAAGCGAATTCCATAAGTAAATACCCGCTAGGTGAAAGGACTGGTGGTAAGTCTCGGTTCTGTGAATGGAATTTAGAAAGTACGAGGAAGTGCCAGCCGTGACGATTGTCTAATCGAGAGATCGGCTCTGACAAAGATCTCCGAGAGGTAGCCAGGAGACATACCATGATATATCTTAAACATTTCGATGCCAAGGAAATAGAGACGTCGATTTCTAACAGACAGCCACCCTAATCGGTGACGGTAAGGAGTGAAATGTTCGTCTCGACTTAGATTAAAGATAAACCGGATCGTACAATTGATAAGCCTCTGCAGTTTAGTGTTAAGCTCATCAGTAACATCGTTGTAAACAAGAGAGCAGTAGTCTAACAGAGGCCAAATCAATGCAGACACGAGTTTTACACGCAATTGCAATGATAAGGAGTTTTTATGAAACTTAAGCTTGTGCAGCGTGAAGTGTACCCGCTTGGAAATGTAAGCGACGTGGCTGTTCTAAGATAGATCAAAGCTCATAATGACACCTAGATTCCGAGCCTGAGAGACAAACGGAATCGAGGTACCACTAACAGAGATAAGAGGTAAATCGTGAAGATCTATTTGGTCCACGTAATGCTTGCTACCGAATATTAATACTTTGGATTTCTTAAGATTGAGAGACAATCCATTTGTGGTCGAGAGAGAGAGAGAAAGAGAGAGAGAGAGAGAGAGAGAGAAAGAGAGAGAGAGAAAGAGAGAAAGAGAGAGAGAGCGGGAAACGCGAACGGGAAACGCGAGCGTGACCGCGAGAAAGAGTAATACGTACGATAGACATCTCGATAGACATAACCTCGCGACCCTCGCACAGGGTGTATCCCAGGAACCAGCCATCCGCAAGGCACAAACTTTGTCATTCCAGCACTGCACTTCGTTGTTCGTTCGGAGTGTTCGGACGCGACGACGCGGACGGAATATTTCTTGACGACGCGGACGTCTAAAGCGACCCATAACATGTACGAGTATGATTCGCGAGCCGGACTCAAACGTTTTTCACCACACACACACTCCCGAATAGTCCCGAAATTTAGCTCGTCGGACGCCGAGCCTGTCTCGTGACATCCCATCCACAACGAATAGAAACTGAGCCGAGCCGGACTCGCGACGTGTATGGGCCGCTTTACGGTTATGTTTACTGTCACGCAACTCATGAACTCAGATCGATCTCTCTTGCGAACGCGATTAATCGAAAATCAAGCCATCTGCAGAGCGTGATGCGGAGCCATCTGCAGTCGAAGTAGTGAAACGGACAAGATATTTATATATATATATGTTATATGTCCGACGTGGACGTTTCTTAAATGAAAATTTTCAGGATTGGAATTTGCATCGTAATATCTCCGCTCGTAGGGCACGTAGCAGAGAAATAAAAACACTTTTCTTATATAAATTTGGTCCCAGCTATCCATTTAGCTTAGTTAGAACTCGATCCGTTCGCTGGTTATCGAGATCTAAAAATCTCTGGTACTCGCAACTCGTCGCGTCGCGTATATAGAGCCACGGCTGTCTTGCTCCGCGCGTACTTGGCGCGAGACACTACCGTGTCTCTTGATATATATGAATATTGCCACACACAAATCAGTCATAAGAAATTCTCGTACACAGTTCAATTCACAGTCGTTATATGTATATGTATCCTATGCATACATGTATTATACATTATACACGTAAATGTAAATACTTCAACTATATCCGTAGTGTAATACTTATAAATTATTACAGGTACGATGAAAATAAAATATATATTAATTATTCTTTAAAAATATAAACTTGTATGATTATTGCCACACAAATCAGTCATAAGAAATTGTCGTACACAGTTCAATTCACAGTCGTTGCATATGTATCCTATGCATACATGTATACATACACGTATATGTAAATACTTCAAGTATATCCGTAGTGTAATACTCACGAATTATTGCAAGTACGATCAAAAACAAAATATGTATTAATTATTTTTTAAAGATATAATTTTAATTTTTAGTTTCTTCAGAAAATTTTCAACATTCTCTGACAAATCTTTATGTTAGGTAACAAATGTTAACATTAAATAAATTTACATATAAGAAACTGCAATAGTTGCACATACAAAAGAATATTCCGCCAGTTTTCGTTGTTAAACATCAAGTATGTGGAGAAAACAAGATACCATCAGAGATATGCTTACTAAATATATCTAGAGATACCCAGGGAGAAACGCGAGATCGGATACAACATTCAAAATAATTAAAAAAAAAGAAAAAAAATTGTGTAAAATTTTCATTATATCATATATTATCTTATTGCCTATATGAGTTGCGGACTCTGCCATTTTTAAATTGACAGTCCAGCACCCACCAGCGTGATTTCGAGGCCAATGCCCTCATAGAGTTTAAGCTATGCGTACTCCATCTCCAAAAAGAGATAGTCCCAGCACCCACTGGCTTAAACTCTGAAAATCTCGTCGATGCGGACTCTGCCATTTTTAGATTAGATAACTCCGACATCTAATGTACAGGATGTTGCAGAGACATACAGGTCAGTATGACGGGTTTCCCATTTGTGCAGGCGCGCATATGGTTGTTCACAATTTCTTAATAAAATTTATTTCATAACCTGTATTGTCAATGCGCTGAAGTCTACGCCAGTCTACGCAACTGTGAACGACCATGCGCGCCTGCATGAATGGGCGACCCGTCATACTGACCTGTATGTCTCTGCAACAAGCGGTACATCCAATCTCGCGTTTCTCCCTTACTAAAAATTATACAAAATGGAATTATATGAAAGTAAATAAGAATACTGATTTTGCATAAACTTAACGGATCTACACGCACGGAATGTATAAATTTTTACCGTCCGCCATTACGTACAGCTTGGTAGGAGAATACTGAGCAATACCTTTGAAACTTATAAATTCCCACGTATTTGTCTTGGTCACTTCAAATGCATAATAATGTCGATGTACACCCAATGTGTTCAATCTGAGATATATAAAAGATATGTTTCGCGATTCATGAATAACTATGTATTTAATTTGACCAAACATCAAATCATTCGAATCTACTATTATAACTGCATTGGTATGATAAGTTATGCCATTTACTTTAACCCATGGTGTCGATATGCATTCATTTACGATATGCGGCGGAAGAATACTTTTCAGATAACCATAATCGCGAAGAGAACTCAACTTTTCATCGAGTATGGGCCCCCAGCATAAGCGATTTGAAAATCCTTCCTTAAGAAGAAATCGATAAGATATTGTTACGTCCGGCGCGGTTCGCACCGGCCTTCACGATCGCTCTGCCCGTTCGGAAATTGACAAACCGGCGCGATTCTCAGAATTCGAGAGTCTTCGCTATCAATTTTCCCCGACGCGCTTTCCTTTCTATAAGCAATCTCAATGCCTCGAGCGCGTCGCCGACGATTTTCCCCTCTTATATAAACAAAACTTATATGTATCGCGAATCAATTAAAGCCCTACTGTAAAAATGTTAAATCTTGCTAACTTTGTAAAGCATACCGATTAAAATTAACCAACATTTATTCAGCGTTGAGCCGCTTCGCGGCTAACCGACCACCCGCTAAATCGCGCAATTCGCTTTTGCAAAGCATACCGCCGAAGCGATTAATCATACTCAAATTTATAACTTAGGAAAACCACTAACATCTCTTAATAAACCTAATTACAACTGCTAATGTAATTCATAATCTAGTCCGAACATAATTGAGCAATAAAGCGTTCTGATCGATCCCGAGACAAACTCGCGGCTGCTCTCCAAGAAATTACGCAACCGCGAGCTTGACGGCCGCTGACCCGCGCGATCCGCAAGGCGCGTCATTTAAAACAACGATAAATCGATTGAAATTATATAACCAGAGGATGTAAATTAAATTGTATAACGCTAAGGATAATTCCTCGCAAGTTGTTATTTGGGTACCGAGATGTTTGCGCACTTAGGAATGTTAATAACAACTTGAGGAATGCGATTGATAAGTTTTAGTACGCGATCGACGTACCGCGAGCAAATCCGCGTTTATAAAAACTAGATCGTTGATTGAGATAGAAGGAGACGTTTAATTAAATCGCGAATATTAAAATATAAATATAAATTAAAATCGTAACCTAGCGAGTAAGTTTCAACTCAATACCTTTGTTAATTAACAAATTAGCTGACAGCTCGATGATTTACGATCATTATTCCCCTCCTGCTTGGGGCCATCGAGCTGAGAGTATATGAAGGGCCAGCGCCGAGGGCCGCGCGTATTCGATTTCGGAATTTGGCAGCGTTATCAGTGGTATCAATTCGAGAGTAGATTCACGGCATTAGAGCTTAGCCGAAATTTGAGTGCTCGAGACTTAGTCTCCGTATAGTGACGAAGTGCATGACATATCCTCCGAGGCCCGTGTCGTGCGAGATCAAAGTTTCCGTGCATTTTCGGTGGGTCAGACCGGTGGAGCGCTCTTGAAGGGCGATCATCGGGGTGGCTTCCGGCCGTGCCGGGAACTGAGTTTCTGCGATCGGATCGCTTCTCATCTTTATAATTTTTTTTTATATACAATATATGTATATATATATATATATATAATTCGAAAGGTCCTCCTCAAGGATTTTTCTTTTGTGCGTGCGATATTTAATTCAGACCACTGGTTGCAGTCAGAATTCCCGGATCGAATATCGCAACGATATTCTGTGTCAAAATTTTCTTTTCTTTTCTTTCCTTACGTGTCACTTTACTTATTAATTGTTTTAGCGTATATTCCGTTCCGCCGTATGCGACACGTCGCCTTTCGATAGTTGATCGACAATTTCGACTGCGCTATCCGAAATCAACTAAAGTTTGTGAAATCACATTTGTCCGAACGGACATAACCGACTAAATAAATAGTATTGTGAATCTAGTGTTTAAACACGGTGAGTGCAACCGATTTATTTCCGCCGCCCGACGTTTTGTGCATAAGTGCCTGTGACTCGTGTAAGTGTCTCCCCGTCCGCCAAAATACGTGTTCGCAAGCGTTCCTCAGAAAAATCTCCCCCTAACCCCCCGAGCAGCGCGCCCCTCACAGAGGGCGAGGCACGGGTCCCTCCGACTCTAAACCCCTCTCCGTTAAGCGCCCTGCAGAGTGGCGATTCTCGGCTGAGGTTTCTGCGTCGCCCTGTCCCGAGATTTCCTCTGCTAGTATCCTGCCTAATTTCCGCCCGCAAAAGAAAAGGGCTTCCCTGTCAAAATCGTCTTTCCCTAAACGTCATTAAGTTATTACAAAAAAAATTGATGGTTATCCGCGTAAGACTTATAAAGCTTATCTCCTCTAAACGTCACGAGTTTCCGCTCGGCCCGTGACTATAAAATCTATTTAAGTTTACCGAAGTTACCGAAGTTTAATTCTCGACTTTTCGGTATAAATTACGTCCGCCGGTCGACAGCTCGCGTAATCGCGCCACTCGAAAAACCCCGGACGTAACAATATACTGAGCTGATTTTTTAAAGCAAACGTAAAAGCTGGTTTTATACGCAATGTTACAAATTTGGAATTGTCTTTCAATTGTTTATGTTTCGCTTCGTAACGGATACAAGACAGATACTTCAGGGGACCAAATCTTTTCATTATTCGAGGATAGTAAAGTAAGAAATGATGTTTAGGCTTTAGTGGCTCAGAAAAAAATTCTAAATATAGCGAGTGATGCTCCGAGATCAGAGTTTCAAGTAATTCAATAGTCGTAATGTTAAATGATGGAGACAAGATGATGCTTATTATTTCGCGCAAATTGAGGTAAAGCTCCCATGCTTTATGATCGAGAGGAACAAGATCGCCGATAAGCAAACCGAGATTCTCGACTAAGAACAACATTTCCGAGGACGAGATTATTAGTAGCTGTGTTGTAAGAATGTTATTTGATATACGAAGAGGCACATTCTTTCCAACGCTCGAACCGTAATCGAAATGCTCAATTCGCGAATTTAGGGTATCAAGGGAAAATAGTTTTTCGTCAATTATAAAAGTTTTTAAAATTTTCGGTATTTTATATCGTAATATGCCTTCAAAAATATCATGCATGATACCTAAACATGCATTTTCTATTACGTGAAAGCTCGGGATTTTATTGAAGACACACTCAGCGTTTACTCCCCTCAAACATCTCGCAAAATCTTCGCGGTAATTTTCAACCGTGCGTAATATTTCAGGATGTTCTTTGATCTGACTTTGCGTTTCGACTTTATCAGCTACACAAATTTGACACCAATGTTTTGAATTGAAGGATGTCGTAAAATCAGTAATACAATTAACTCTTAGATTGTCACCAATTATTGCCAATAACGCAAACCGTATGTTGTTGACCATTTATATCAAGGATTAATCCATCTTTTTCGAGCTCGTTTATCTGATTTATTATATGAGAAAATATTTTTTTGTTACCAATACTTTTATGATCTTGTGAATTATGTAACTGAGCTAAAAAGATGTTCTCCAACATACTACTATATTCGAATGGTAAGCAAGCGATTGAAAAGTAAACTGCGCCAAGTTTATGTACATTTCTGTGAGATCCAAGAGGATTATTTATTTCCAAGTCGTCAAAATATAGTATTATCGGCAATAATATTTTGTCTGCAAATTTCTTTTCAATATTTTTCCACACCTCTCCCTGAACTGCTGAAATAATTTGTTCACTTTTTTTACAATAATCCATGTGTGACAAGATAGAAGTTAAAACATTCGGCAGTTCTAGAAACTTTTTCAAAACCGATTTTATCGGTATGACTTGAATCTCTACATTGGATACAACAATTTGGCGCCGTCCATCAACAAAACGAGACTTTAGTGACGCGCCAACTACGATGGATTGAGGTTTTATTAGAATGCTTAAGTTATTCAAGTAACTTAAAGTTTTGTGCTCAGTTGAAAAATTATCAAACGCGTGCTGTACTGTATTGAACATTGAGTCGAGGTCGGACGGTAATTCTTTACACTTCTCACAGTTATACTTTTGCTTCAGCATTGATATAAAAGTCGAACCATACAGATCGTTCAGTTTATCGATTAAACCTGGTACAAATGATCTTGGAAGAGTCGGGTTCGCGTAAAGCTCATCGACAAACAATGCAATACGTTCATATACTATTCGTGAGAAATTGTCAAGACTTAGGAAGGGTTGAAGGGGCGGAGGTCTTACTCGCGCAAGGTTCATGGACTGCATGGGCTAAATGACTTTCAGAGGTACTCGGAGATTGAGGATCGTCGAATTCAACGCGAATTTCGTCGTTTGACTCATTTATAATCTGCTGTGTTCTGTCGACATGTATGCTATGTTTCAAACTCAAATGTCTTTTATATCTATGACAGTTATTGAAACTACGGCCACAATTTTCATATGGACAAGTCGATGTCATTAACGTTTTGTGTCTGAGTTTCATGTGACTCGTAAAGGCAACTTCTGAAGGCAATGGCGAATTGCAAAATGGACAAGGAAACATATTGTCTGAGTATGTAAATATTTTAACCGATTTAAGAAAGTAACGCGTTATTTTTTCGAGAATATGATCATTTGCGTATTGTATTTACAAGTGTACAAATTTGTTCTTTTTGTTGCTCAATGTTTTGTACATCTAAAGTCGAAAGTTCTGAGACAATTTCCATAATGTAAGGAGTCATTTTGTCCCATTTAGTCGCAAACTTGAACAGGCTTCGTTGCAAAAGTAGCCACAAGTGCTCACTCTCCGGCGGGTATTCGGCATCGAGCACATGAAAAGATTTAAAACATACTTCTAGGGCTTTTAGGGCCGACGGTACCTTATATAGCACTTGATCGATACAAACGTAGAAGCTGTCGATTTCGGAAAGAGTAAGTCCGACGGCAATGATGAAAGGTTGTACAGTCATACCAAGTTTCTTCATCGCTTTCCTTCGTTTCTCTTGGATGGTGGTCGTGTCGGCCGACAACTATTGAATAAATAAATAAATAAATGTCTTACAGAAGTATACACTTATTAATTTTTAATATATTTATTTTTAAATATGTTTAAAAAATAAAGTTTACCACTGCATGCACAATAATGCTATCTTTGCATTCGCTTATTGACGGTTTCCAGTGATTTTTCTTAACCCTTGTTCGTCCTTTCGGTGGTATTATGTGTGGCAGCATACGTAGCTGTAGAAAGATTTTAGTATCTGCGCATAAAAAAATTGTATTAGACTAGATGTATGCACAATACGACAATAGCAATTTGCGACTGCTGATAATAAATTTAATTAACCATCGGTCAAGTCATCAATTTGAAGCAGCTGGTTCGACGATTCCGCGTAACTATCGTCCTTCCTGAGTGGGCGAATTTTCAGAAGATTCGTATAAAAAGCGGACCAATTTTCTATGCTGAGCTCTACAGTTGTCAACTTCAGGGAAGCGTAGTCTACTTCTATAAGATCGTATCCCTTTGGGGGCTTTAAAATTGGCCAACGTTCGAAAATTTTACAGACTTTTAACGTTTTCTGTAAATTATTGTCTTTGCGGCAACATTCCGTTGTAAACTTCCACTTTGCAAGGACTACTTCCCATGGCTCTGTGTGCATTTGGAGCCACGATATTGCCTCCGCGATAGCTTCGGTATCTACGAATAATACGAAACTGTATACTAGACACTTATAAAAAATATATGTGTTGTATATGGGGCATTCCACGCCAATTCGCGAGGGGTCAAACCTCGACCTTTTTATTTCTGATGGCGGCTTGTTTTTTTAGCAGGTTTTTACGAGTACTATACCCATGTAAGAGCGTTTTTATAATAAATGTAGCGTTTCCGAAATAGAGCCTGCGCAAAATGTGTAATCCATCGGCTCCAAAGATTTTTAATGACTTTTTTCGCCTATTAGACAACGTCTAAGAAGAAAATTAAAGTGTGCAAGTTTCTACTTGCACACTTTAAAGCTATGAGGAAGCAATGTGCAAGTTTCTACTTGCACACTTAAAAGCTATGAGGAAGCAATGTGCAAGTTTCTACTTGCACACTTTTTTTATTATCCTAAAAAATCATTTTTTGAAGTCTGAATTATTAAGACTTGAGATGTTCTAACTGCAATTAAAAAATTAGCCCTTTTGCAAAAAAACTAGCCTTTTTGTAAAAGGCCGCCTTTCTGCGAAACACTGATTGTTTCCCAATAAAACTGAACGCGCTTTAGGCTTCTTGGCATACATTGGCTGATGCTAGGCTAGACACTTACTTCAGTTTTATATAAAAAACGTTCAATGCTTTTGCAATAGAGCGCCCTTTCGCCCTCTCTCTCTCTCTCTCTCTCTCTCTCTCTCTCTCTCTCTCTCTCTCTCTCTCTTTCTTTTTCTCATTTGAAATTTTGGAGAATTTGTACATATATCGAAGCTTTATAAAGCTGGGTCTAATCAACCAAACCATAATGAATTGTATATGAAATAGGGGTAGAAAAAACTGAAAAATATATTAGAATAAAAAAAAATTGCTAATAATTAATACTAAATTGTCAAAAAATATCAATTTATGAAAAGTCTCAATTGTTGAGACTTGGGATGTTGCCCTTAAAAGTTAAAATTTTAAGATTTTAGTAATTTTTTTAATTCTACTATATTTTTCAGTCTTTTCTACCCTTATTTCATATATAATTCTTTAAGATTTGGTTGATTACTTTTTGAGTTAAAAACATTTAAAATTTCGGAGAATCCGCCCATACATAAACATGAGTCTAATCAACCAAATTTTAAAGAATTTTATATGAAATAGGGGTAGAAAAGACAGAAGAATATAATAAAATTAGAAATAGCCCAATATTCCAAAACTTACAAAAGTTAGAGCAATCAAAGGCATTTCTTAAAAAATTTAAAATTTTATAAAGAAAGAAGCCCTTTACCAATTATCGCTAAATTCAATTCCATCCTTCCTTAAATAATACTTTATCGATTAAAAAAAAACAGCCCGATATCTCAATATTTATGGAAGATAGAGCAACCACGGACATCAAATCCGCACATACACACACATACACATACGGACATTTTTTTTAAATGCAATTTTTCGACGTTTTAGAACATTCTGAACACATTGGCAGCGGCAACTAAAAAAAAAATTTTTTTACGAAAACAAAGCTTCCTCTATGAGAAAGCAAAAATTATAACATTATGCAATATATACAACATGCATTATAACTTATTTATGGAAACATATAATTAATATCTAAAACAATATAAATATTAGTAGGTAGTCTATGAGAGTTTTAAATTTTCTGTGGGCGAGGGGTAAGCGGGGCAGGGGGGTTCCACGTAGTACCTAGAGGGACTCATAGATGGCGTTTGCGACCAAGATCACGGTCGATAATATCGATCGAGGTCACGCGATCTCTTTTACCATCTAAACTAGTCACATGGTTTTTTTACCATCCGAATTAGTCCGATGGTACATGCGATTGCTAACTGTACGTAGATAACATACCGAATAAAATTTAATAAGTTGTTTATCTATTATACATATCGACCGCAATGTTAGTCGCAAGCGTGCTCTATGAGGTGTTCTCTATGCCCGGTGGTGGTGGGGGTTGTGGGGCCCGTGGGGCAAGATCCCGGAGGGGGATCGTGCAATTGCGTTGATAGGTCCGCGTTAGAGAGGTAAGGGAAGGGGGAATTTAGGCGTGCTTGTCGGGACATAGTGTAATAATTAAAATAACCTAAGGGTGATCGGCTATAATTTATGACATCGACAATAAATTATCGTGACGTCAATTTGTCTTTTTTTCTTTTCTTCTTTCTGTGGAGATCCCTTTGTCGAGGGCTTCGTGTTCGAACATGTTTCACGACGCCATTTTGGAGTTGTAACGTAACGTACTACGTTTCTTTCTCTCGCTCGACTCATTTCCCTTCGCGTTCTCGAACTATCTTTTCTCCTCCTCGGTATTTTAATATTTTAATATTTTAAATAATTTAATCATTTTATTAGTTCCTTAAATTTATAGTTTAAGAAAGAGACATTATCGCAACGTATAATTTAAACAAGGAATAGAGGAGAAGAAGGTGGAAGGAGAAAATAATTTAAAATTGTTTACCGCGTTATTGTACATTTATTTATTTATTAACCTATTACATCATATCCCCATTTAAACAAGGGATTATATCACTCACATACATCAATAGGTTTCTCCCACAAGGCATTATACAAAATTTTATCTATAGCATACGCTATTAGTTCACATTCTAAAATTAAATTTTTATCACAAACGCTGCGCAAGATTTTAGCGGCGTCATATATTTCGGAAATATGATATTTTATTAAGATCTTTGCACATTCTCTACATTTATCATCTACCTCTCTTGCTTGCGGTGCTAGCTCGACGTATACATTATCGAGACACTGTTCGAGCTCAAATAAAAACAGTACGGTTGACGGCTTCATGTACAAGCATGTGTCGCGTAAAGTAAGTTTCACATTATTTTCACCGCGCATTTTAACAAGTTCCATTTTTAGTTCTTGTATAGACAGCGATGAAAATGTGGTTGACTCTATAAGTTTTTCGATGTCCGTGCGTCTTTCCATGATCGTTGACCATGTTCCATAGGGCATCGCGATTTGGTTTCTTCGGTTGTCGCCAAGGATCAATTCCACAAAAGAACTGTGTGGAAATCTCACGCTGATCCCAATTTCCAAATACTTATAAGCAGTTGGTGTCAATGCGAATCGTCTGTTCAAGATACGAGGCGTATAACGAGGTTTCGAATTATCGAGAAAACTGTAGAAAACAAATAAAATAGATAAATGATTTATGGAAAAATAGGTTTTGGAAAAATATATGCAAAGTAATACTTACGTATCGAAAAAATCGAAGTAATATATTTGTACCTCGAAAAAATCCAAGTAATATCCTTACCTCGAAAAAACCTAAGCAAAAAGTGGTACACGTAGTTATCTTTGTACCTCGAAAAAATCCAAATAATATTTTTATTTAAAAAAAAAATACAACCCAAGTGACACCTCACAAAATTGTGTTACCTTTTATTCAATCCAAGTTATTATCTAAAAAAAAGAAATGATATCTGTAAATTGCGCCAATTATAAAGAAAGAAGGGTGTTACTAAAAGACCGCCCACTAACTACATAACGGTATTCCTTGTCAAAAACTGAGTTGAAAAGTCCTGAACCACTTTTTTCTATTGTGGCAACCTCCGTCAGCCACCAGCCTCCAGGAAAACCGCCGCTCCGGCGCGGGCGGCACGTGGTGTCAGCGACAGAAAACCTCCGCTCCGACGGCACGTGGTGTCCGCGACAGAAAGCGCGGTTAGAATATACGATGCGCGCGGCACAATTTCATGTCATTAAAAGCGGAGAGTTTCAAGTCGCCGAGAAAGCGAGAAGTTTCAAGTCGCGAGTTGACAGATTGCAAAATTCAGGAAACGCAGGTTTCCTAACAACCCCGTTGTCAATAGATTTTTGGGTATATAAAGAGAGCCCGACGCGAGGAAAACTTGGAGTATTTCGAGCAGCCAGCCAGGGCGGACATCCCAGCCTCAAGACGCCGTTCTCGAAGCACATCCGAAGCCCTTCCCGGCTCGCCGGTGAAGAGGTCGTAGCGCGCTCCTCGGTTCGCCGGAGGACACAGCCGCTGCCACTAAGGTGCTACGCCACCAAACGCAAGGTCGTCCTTAGTGACTGCCTTGCGAACGGCGCTCAGCCGCCTCCTAGCGCGAAACGCTCGTCGACTGACCTGTTCCCGGACCCTCCGAGAAAGGTCATCGCAATCGATCCGCCAACCGGTGCAAGACACCAGGAGGTCAACGATCAGAAGCCAGCGCGATCGCTTTCGACCTTGGAGTGTTCTCCCGTCGCCAGCGCCCGGACGCTAACACCAAGAGGTAATAACTCTTTAAGCGTAAAATCGCTGACCGGCGCTAGTCGCCGCGTCGAGCATTCGCCGATTCTCAGCGCTAGTCGCCACGACAAGCATTTGCCGATTCTCAGCGCTAGGCGCCCGCCTCTACCAACGTCAATCGTATCCCCTTACCTAACTAAACCATTCCTTCCAGTCACCTCGACACCAATCAGGAAAGTAGAGGATATTCTGAAGGAGTTTGAGGTTCCTCGCCCTGTCTCTCCGATTCCTCCCTCTCCCAGAGCTGGCAACAGGGAATACCGAGCGATAGAGTTCCGAGACGCAACCACGCAGACCTTAGAGCCTTTAAAATCAAAGGCAACGGTGAGAAGCGTCGGAACCCAGGCAAAGCCTCGTGGAAGAGGAAGTCGTCGAAAAATTAATAAAAATAATAGAAACAAAGAGAACATGTTATGTATGAGTTGCCACAGATGTTCAAATTGTGGAAAATGAATAAAAGTTTTAAAGTAAACTGAGCCCTAATTTCTTTAGCGAATCCCACACAATAAAAATAGGAAAGCGTCTTTACGAATAAGCGAGCGAAATAATTTGCGAGCGACAAAAAAATAGAGAAAAATTCCTAAACTACAATGCTTGACAAAGCCGTAATCATTGAGTAAAGTTAGTCCAACCAGCGTCGTTCTTTAGCCGGGCGAACGTCGGTGAGCCGCGCGCCTGATAGTGTGCGCATCGCGCGGCGGCACGACGGCACGGCCGCGGTCGGCCGCGGCGGTTGCGTTTTGCTTTCGCGCGCGTCGCGTGCAATATTCTTACGCATTGTAATAAAAGAAATAATTTTTCCTGCACTAAAAATCACTTTTTACTCTTGTCAGAAGTACCTCCTTGCAGAAAATTTTGATAACGGATAAAACTTTCGCCAAGACATAACTATTATTAAAATATTAAAATTTAAACAAATACAAAAAATTATACTGTGTACTTTAAAATACAAAAATTTACAATACAAAATTTTACAACATAAAATTTTACAATAAAAAATTATTTTCTAATTCGTTTCGTTAAATATCTTTGCGTTAACTTAATTTAAATTATAACACAAAGCACTTATTGAATCTTTCTACGAGGTTTGCCCATAAGTAGTTACTCAGAAGTAATAAATTTTTTAAGGGAAATTTACTGTAACAATTAGATATTTAAATAATCTCGTACTTAAAAGGAAATACATTAAAAATATTATTAAAAGATAAAGTATTCAAAAATAAAAAATATTTCTTCTTTTATAAAAAAAAGATTTATCCTAAGTTATAAATAACGCTATCCAGGTGTACAATCTTTTTAAAACTTAAGGCAAATAAGAGCAAACCGCCGAGCGATCAATATTAATTTTTATAGCGAATAAAAAATAATAACACGTTTAATAACTTAAAACAAAATTCAATACAAACGTTTCTATCTCAGTTTAGACGCATAAATAAAAGTGAAATGTTATAGTATTTATAAAACATTGGTCAGCGGTAAAGTTATTGGAAAAAGTTGAACATAAGGTAAATTACGTGATAACTGCTGCGTTTTAAATAAAGTGAAATTGAAAAGTTAGCTGCAATTCGTATAAGTTTTTTCATAAAGGTGTAAAATTCACTTATCAGACAGTGTAATATCAATCTCGTGATAATCTACCGTGTCTGGTTTCAGTGATGAAACAATGCTTATGAGTTAAGATCAGTGCACGGATTGAAGGCTTAAGCTGATGCGCAAGGTGAAATGAGTACATACAAATGTCATAAAGTATCATATAACAAAATAACATTAGTAAATAAAAAATATAAAGTAAATAAATAAGCTAGTAAATAAAAAATCTTTCTAATGATTATTCTCCTATTGTCGAGAAACTTCCACACAATTGACATCTGTAGTTTGTTTTATTTATTAAGGTAATTATGCAGTAATACGGACCACCCTCCAATGACCTTGACCTTGACATATGTTGTCAAGGTCACCCTCCTGAGTGACCTTCAGAAGTTTTTAGCCGGCGGTCGTTATTTGTTATAAAGTTATTAACAAAAAAAGTTTGAAAAATATAGCAGTTATTTTGAGTATTGAAAGGCATAAACGACCTTGACCTTGACATATGTTGTCAAGATTACCCTCTTGAGTAACCTTCAGAACGTTTTAGCTGGCGGTCATTGTTTATTAAAAAGTTATAAACAAAAAAAGTTTAGTGGGGAAAATTATTTAAAGCAGTGAATTGTTGGTATATTGAAAGGCAAGTTATTTAAAACAGAGAATAGTTGGTATATTGAAAAGTATATACACAATTTTATGTATTAGA
This sequence comes from Harpagoxenus sublaevis, assembly GCA_030770355.1. NCBI lineage: Eukaryota > Metazoa > Arthropoda > Insecta > Hymenoptera > Formicidae > Harpagoxenus > Harpagoxenus sublaevis. The sequence goes on along the minus strand of JASTWR010002022.1, from coordinate 11,684 downwards.
AAGCGTGAATACAAATATTCTCTACTTTAATCATAGCAAAAGCATGTTAAAGCTTTGTTAAAGCAAATAATAATTGGTTATTAACAAAACCTATAGGTTAGTGACGCGCTTTACAAGTATGTGCTTTCTAAGTTGAAGCACATACAAAGCACATACTTGTAAAGCGCGCCACTAAACTACAGGTTAGTGACGCGCTTTACAAGTATGTGCTTTCTAAGTTGAAGCAACCTATATAGGTTAGATGACGCGCTTTAAAAGTATTTAACTGTTTAAAGCGCGTCACTAACCAATAATAAAGTATTCTCTGCTTTAACAAAAACTTCAATGTATCAACAATTTACTGCTTTAAATGTGCTTTGGTAACCTTCTTTTGTTAATAACTTTTTAACGAATAACGACCGCCGGCTAAAAACTTCTGAAGGTCACTGTTGTCCGTAACGAGCTGAATGTCGCCTTTCTAGCAGGAGTCTTGAGAGGATACAGGTTATAATAACGCAGTGTGTACACTTTATATGCAGTTCAATATGCGATTTCTTTAATAAAGACTTGTAATACAAAATATCTCGTGAAAAGAACGGTTGAGACAAGAGATAGAGACCATAGAGAAAAGCGACTCGAGAAATTGGATAAAATGTATATGATTGGTCTAGGGAAAAAGATGTCGTCGGTGTTTAGCGCCTCGCATCACGAATACTCCAACACTCCTCCTCACCGATGACATTACTTGCTCCAGTCTTTAAGTCCGCTGAATTCTGCAAGCTTCTTCAATCTGATTCCATGTAATGGTTTTGTTAGCATATCAGCTATCATATCTGATGTTTGACAGTATACAAAATCCATTACGTTACTTTCCTTCAATTGCTTTACAAAATGATACTTTGTATCGATATGTTTTGTCCTGTTGTTGAAACCCTTCGCGCGCAGTAGCTTCAGGCAACTCTGATTATCTTCGTAAATCTTCAATGGTGTCGTAGACGTTATTCCAAACTCTTCCAGCAATCTTCCAATCCAGATTCCTTCTTGACAAGCCTCGGCAAGCGCTATGTATTCCGCTTCCGTTGTAGAGAGTGCCACGCATGTTTGTTTGCGACACGCCCAACTTATCGTGCCTCCATTAAACATAAAAATAAATCCGTTATTAGACTTACGATCTGCCTTGTCCTGCGCCCAATTTGCATCCGCATATCCAATCAGTGATTCTTCATCTTCCTTAGTGTCGTCTCCGAGTTTGAGTTTCCATTCAATAGTGCCCTTTAAATATCTTACTGTCCTTTTAGCTTCTGTCCAGTCTAAATTCTTTGCACATTTTATTCTTTGGCTCAAAATTGAAACGGTGGCTGCTATGTCTGGTCGTGAATGTACAGCAACATAAAGTAGTTCTCCAATCAGCTTTTGATACTTTGTACTGTCCTCCATCACATCTTCTGAGTTTTCTATATTTTCATATCCTGGATCCAATGGGTAACTGGAAATCTTCGCTTCTTGAAGTCCGACTGAATCGATTATCTTTCTAATATATTTTGGTTGGCTTAGATAAAATATTCCTTTGTCATCTCGTTCTATTGACATTCCTAAGTAATTACTAAGGCTTCCAAGATTGACGATATCAAAACTCCTCCTTAACGTATCCACGACGTCATTTACGAGTTTTTCTTCTTTACTTTCAATAATAATATCATCTACGTAAATAATTATGTAAATCCATACATCATCAATTACCTTTATATACAAGCACGGGTCAGTTTCACTTTGTCTGAATCCATGCTCTTCAATACCTTATGTATCTTTTCGTTCCATACCTTTGCTGCCTGCTTTAGTCCGTACAAACTCTTGTTTAGCTTGCACACCATGTGTTCCTTATTCGGTACTTCGTAGCCTATCGGTTGCTTCATATATATGACCTCTTTTAGTTCTCCATTTAAGAATGCGGTTTTTGCATCAACATGCTTGACAATAAAATTTTCTCTTCCAGCGATGACTAGTAGCGTCCTGAATGTAGTTGGTCTTACCACGGGTGCGAAAACCTCGTCATAATCGGTTCCATATTTTTGTGAGAACCCTTGAGCAACTAATCTTGCTTTATATCTGCTCGGATTTCCAACTGCATCTTGCTTAATCTTGAAGACCCACTTGCATCCTATTGGTCTTCTGTCGTCTGGTAGTTCCGTTAATTCCCAAGTATTATTCATGTTAAGGGAATTTATTTCATCGTCCATCGCGGCCTTCCATTTGTCTCTGTCTGTCCTTGACATTGCTTCTTGAATGGTCCTTGGATCTTGAAGTTCCATTGCTATTTTTGCAGTTTCTTCGTACCTCTGTGGTGGAACTCCTTTATTCTTTCTGTCTGATCTCCGTAGTGCATCCGCATTTTTATCTTGAATCTTTTCTTTAGGCTTCTCAATAAATTCTTCATTATTCGCGGGCTTTTCAACTTGTTTGTTGTTGATGGTTGCTGATACAACCTTGACGAAGGTTCGCACACCAAGGCGGAAGGACTTTGAAATAACGGCTCCAAATTATTGAGATAAAATATAGTTTATTGTCAATGTTGGCGGTAGAGGCGAGCGGTATCACAAATTGCACTTATAACGATGCGGTTAAATGCACGCACTCTTGTCTGGTATTACGAAGACGACAACGGTACACGAAAAACGGTAATGAGACGAAGCACCGCGACGTAGACTCGTTCGCGGGCGACAGAGCTCGGAATTCGCTCTGAGTTCGAGGCGCACGTGGAGATGCACTTAGATGCACGCCGCACAGCCGGTACGGTCCTCGCGTGTAATGCAGGGAACCGAGATCACGAAAAGGCGTGGGCGCGTTATCTCACGATGCACGTTACAATTGCCAAAATTCGAACCGTCTCAATACGCGTTGGAATGTCGACTCAGGCGATCGTCTTCTGCCGACCCGAGCGTTGTTTACGCCGACGGATCGGGCCGGCTCGGCTTCGCTCGTCACGCGTAACGCTGAGCGTACGACACGCGGGCGCAAGCGGAGCGCGCGAGAGATCGGGTTAAAAATTATCAATTAAATTGAACGCTTATTCCTAAACATACCGCCCGCCTTGAATGTATAATTTCATTCCAAAAGCTTACGGTATAGACATGGTACTTATGCTAATGGTTATACAACTATTTACAATGAAGAAAAATCGGTACAATATAATACATGGTTTATAAATAAGTTGATCGTTGAATATCTGTGATCGCCGTTAGGGGGTGGTTCCGCCCGCCGTTGCAGAATTCTTTGATTCTTCGATATTAATCTCGACGGGGAGGAAACATAGTTTGACAATCGGTCTTCGGCACTCAGATCGATGCGTCTTTACGGTAACTACGCGAGTCAGGCCGTCATCTCCGGGATGACAAGCGGTAATGCGGTCGAGTTCCCATTGGCACGGAGGGACCAAAGGGTTGCGCAAAAGAACGATTTGGCCAACTTTGGCTAGTCGCTGGACAATGCGCCATTTCGGGCGTTGTTGAAGGGAATGCAAGTAGTCGCTCGACCATGACCTCCAAAAAACTTCGGTTAATTGCTGGATCATTTGCCAGCGCGACAGCCGTGCTTCGTTAAGATCGAGCACGCTAGGCTCTGGAGGGGCGATTAGAGCGGTACCGACGAGAAAATGACCAGGCCTCAAAGCTTGATAATCATCAAGACTATCGGAAACGGGAGCAATAGGCCTGGAATTCAGGCACGCCTCAATTTTACAGAGAAGCGTGGTCATCTCCTCGAAGGTGAGCGTATGGGGACCGATGCATCGTTTTAAATGATGCTTTACGCTTCGAACGCCGGCTTCCCACAGGCCGCCGAAATGAGGCGCTGCGGGAGGTAGAAAATTCCACTCAGTTTTGTCGGTTGCGAGTCGATTTGTAAAATTCGGATCGCGGATTGTTTGCAAGTACGCTTGTGAGAGTTCTCGATCAGCGCCTTGAAAGGTCGTACCATTGTCGGAGTACATGGCCTTTGGCAGTCCTCGGCGAGACACAAATCGCTGATACGCGGCCAGGAAAGTCGCAGAACTATAGTCACTTACAAGCTCCAAGTGAATGGCTTTGGTGGTTAAGTATACGAACAAAGCTATGTAGGCCTTTTGAGACTTGTGTCCGCGTCCGGGAGCGGTACGAATAGCGATGGGACCTGCATAATCGACGCCGGTATGTATAAATGCTCGAACGGTACGGTTAACTCGGGCTTCCGGTAGATCTCCCATAAGTTCGATCGGTGTTTCGGCGCGTTCGCGTGTGCATCGGATGCATTTGTATAGCACAGAGCGAACGGTTGCTCGAGAACGGAGAATCCAAAACTCACTCCGAAGTGACGCGAGGGTGAGCTGAGGCCCGGCATGTAAAGTTCGTAAATGATGGTGCTCGATAAGGCGAGACAACAACGGATGTGACCGCAGAACGATCGGATTTTTGGTTGTGCCGGGAAGACATGCGTGGCGCAGCCTTCCGCCGACGCGGATAAGGCCATCAGGATCCAAGTAGGGATTGAGAGGGGAAAGCGGACTGGTTTTTGGCAGCGTGGTTTTGTTTGTCAGCGCTACAAGTTCGTGGGGAAACAACTCGGCTTGCATGGTTTTGAGCCAGTACTGTTTAGCTCGTTGAATTTCTTCAGGTGACAAACGTGTAGAGTAGCCATCAATAGGCAGGGTGGAGCGTCGTCTCAATAGGAAACGGTACAGGTAGGCGGTAATTCGGAGTAATTTAGGCCAGGAAGAGAAACGCGACGAGAGATCCCAGCTCGGTGTCGCATAGGCGGTGTGAGCGGGTTGTTCTCGGCGCTCCTCGAGGGGGATTTCTGGTGGTAATGGAGGGCACGTATTCGGCCAACAGTCGGGTGGTTGGCGTAGCCATAAAGGGCCTGACCACCATAAACTGTGAGTTTGTAACGCGTCGGGAGCGATGCCGCGTGACGCGCAGTCCGCAGGATTATCGTGCGTCGGGACGTGACGCCACGAGGCCTCAGGAAGCTGTGATTGGATGGCGGAAACACGATTGGCTACAAAGGTTTTCCATCGAGATGGAGATTGCTTCAGCCAGGCTAGGACAATTTGAGAGTCTGTCCAACAGACGGTCTCGAGGTGAGGTAGCTGAAGAGCGGTACGAACGTATTTGATTAGGTTAACGAGTAGGTGAGCTGCTTTCAACTCCAGGCGGGGAACACTTAGCGTTTTGAGTGGGGCTACTTTTGACTTGGCCATAACGATTGAGACCGAAACGGAGCCGTCTACATGGACGAGTCGAAGGTACACGGCGGCTGCGAATGCTTTCGTCGAGGCATCGCAAAAGCCATGAAGGGAACAATGAATGGTGTGAGGTCCATGTTCGGTCCACCGCGGTATCTTGATCGTATTAAGGCTTGGAAGTTTGTCTCGGTATTCTGTCCAGTCATGTAGCTGTTGGCTGGGAAGTTCCTCATCCCATGTGCATTTAAGCAACCACAATGTTTGCATAAAGATTTTCGCGGTTATAATGACGGGTGTGGCCCATCCTAAAGGATCAAAGAATTTCGCGATAGTTGAAAGAACCGTTCGTTTTGTCCTGGTCGGAGAGGAAGGTATGGAAACACGAAATTGGAAAACGTCGAGCGATGGATTCCAAGTGATTCCTAAGACTTTGATTTGCTCGTCGTCCTGAAGGACTTTGTGAGTGGCTAAGCCATGATCGGAATGATCGATGTCTGACAGAAGGTCAGATGAGTTGCTTGCCCTTTTTCGAAGGCGAAAGCCGCCTTTATCAAGGAGAGCGATTAATTGGTCACGGGTTTGACGAGCGAGAACGGGATCATCGGCACCGAACGCAGCATCGTCAACATAGGTTTGACGGAGCAAGACGAGCATCGCTAATGGAAACTCGGCTCCGTGATCAATGGCTAGTTGCTCTAAAACGCGGAGGGCGAGGTATGGAGCGGCAGCACTGCCGTAGGTGACCGTCAAGAGGATATATTCCTTCACAGGCTCGTTTGGCGACGGTCGCCACAAGATGCGCTGGTAGGTGATGTCTCGTGCATCGACCAAGATCTGGCGATACATTTTTACAATGTCAGCGATATAAATATACCGGGGCTGACGCAACAGAATGATGACAGTAGGCAAATCCTTTTGGAGTTTTCGTCCTATTAACATGTGGCTGTTTAGCGACATGCCATTAGTGGTTGGGGAAGAAGCGTTGAATACTACGCGCAAACGAGAAGTCGCACTGTCTTCTCGTAAGACGGCATGATGCGGGATGTAATACGATTGTGGTAGCGCGGTAGCTTCATTGGGTGAGACTTCGATCATGTGACCAAGTTGCTCATATTCAGCGAGAAATTCGCGGTAGGCTGAGGCTAGATTGGGATCTCGCTGGAATCGGCGTTCCAATTGATGGAACTTCGCTAAGGCAATAAAGCGGGACTCACCTAACGGTATAGGCGGTCCGGTTTTAAACGGTAATCTAACCACGTAACGTCCTTGCGGAGTACGGGAGTGAGTGGCTATAAAGTGCTCCTCACATTGGCGTTCCTCAAGGCTGAGATGAGCCTTTTGAGGTATCTCCTCGACTTCCCAAAATCGACGGATGTCGAAATCAAGAGCCTCGTAACTATCACCGTGGTAAACGGATACGGATGATGGAGAGGTAGGAGATGGTGGAGCGATTGGACCGGAGATGATCCAACCAAGGGTAGTGTTTTGCGCGGTTGGTTCGTTGACGGAACCCTTTCAAACACCGTCAAGCACGAGCATGCCGAATAAGTCGGCCCCTATGATCACGTCAATCGGATCGGGACTCATAGGTTCACTATCGGCAAGGTTGAGCCCGGCGATGTGCTTCCATTGACACATCGTTTCGATTCGACTCGGAATATATTTGGTTAGCGACGGAAGGATTAGCGCGGTAGTCGAGTAAGCAGGTGCATCGCGAGACGCAGGGGTTATCGTGATTTGAGCAGCGTGTCGCACAACCGACTGGGTTTCACCGATACCCGTAACGAAAACTGCTCGTTTAATTCTCGGTAATCGGAGGGACTGTGCAAGCGATCCGGTTATCAATGTTGACACAGATCCTTGATCAAGTAATGCGCGGACAGTGACGAAGCGACCGGAGTTAGAGTGTACGCGAACGCGTGCGGTGGCGAGTAAAACTTTAGAGTTTGGCGCTACGGTTTTTGAGATCAGATGCGTTGCAATCTCATTGGTTTTCTTTTCGGTACTGGCGGGAATTGAGACAGAAACGGATTCAGTCTCGATCGGCTTGACTATGTTATCAAAATGTAACAACAAATGATGTCGCTTTTGACATTGTTGGCACGCGTGAGAACTTGTACATTCTCTCACATTATGTTTGGTACTAATACAATTCAAACAGCGCTTATTTTTTCTAATAAAGTCGGAACGTTGGGATGGAGTTTGCTTTAAAAACGCGGGGCATTGATAGAGCAAATGATTCTCTTTGCATAGAGCACATGCGAACGGAACTGCGGAAGCAGAGTGCGACGCAAGTGATTTTTTCTTCGCGGGTTCCACAGATTTTTCTTTTGTGGATGGCAAGATCGCTTCTAAGGCGCGAATGCGCGACTCGAGAAATTGATCTAATTCACGATAACGGGGGTAATCCATGGTGTCCCCTAGCTAGAGTTCCCAAGCTTTTTGCGACGACTTATCAAGTTTTTGAGCAACAAGAAAAACTAGTAAATCATCCTAATGTTCGACAGCTTGACCGAGATTTTTGAGAGCTTGAATTGACGCGTTAGTTTGATCGCGAAGGTTCCGAAGATCTTTGGAGGTTTCTGCGGTAAGTGACGGAAGATTTAAGAGACTTTGTAAATGAATCGTTATGATGCGACGTTTATTATCGTAACGAGAGACGAGAATATTCCACGCAACGTCGAAATTGTTATAGGTAATCGCGAGATGTTCGAGCGCGGTACTTGCATCCCCTTTTACACACGAGCATAAATAATGCATACGCTCAACATTCGATAAACTCGGTTCGTTATAAACCATTGACTTAAAACGATCGCGGAAATTCTCCCATTTGTCGAAGCTCCCGTCGAATGTAGGTAGGTTGATCCTCGGTAGATGCGATGTTGCACGGTAGGAATCAGATACGCCACTTACGTTACGTGAAGTTGCATTTGGAGTGTCAATCTCGTGGACTTCAAGTACCTCAGCCATGAAGTCCGCAGCTTCGTAGTAAGCGTCCTCACAGGCGATGATACGATTCTCGGTGAAGTAGGCATCTGTAGCTCTGATTTTGTCGTCGGCAAGAAGTTCTATTTTGTCATCCATCTCTTGGCACTGGGCAAACATCTCTTTCAATGTCGAGAGACGTTGTCGGGTGACGGCTGTTGTCATCTTGGCTTGTCCGAGCTTCTTGAAATTAGGCAGCACTCGAGATATAGAATTCAAGAGTCGCCTTTGTGTGGCAAGAAGTTCCTCAACGGTCGACATAGCGAAAATAATAATTTTCAATAATAGGACCGTGAAAGTCACAAACAGTTTTTTCTCCTTGGCAGCGATCCGGCTCGAAGGACCAGAATGTTTGTTGTTGATGGTTGCTGATACAACCTTGACGAAGGTTTGCACACCAAGGCGGAAGGATTTTGAAATAACGGCTCCAAATTATTAAGATAAAATATAGTTTAATGTCAATGTTGGCGGTAGAGGCGAGCGGTATCACAAATTGCAACTATAACGATGCGGTTAAATGCACGCACTCTTGTCTTTGGTATTACGAAGACGACAACGGTACACGAAAAACGGTAATGAGACAAAGCACTGCGACGTAGACTCGTTCGCGGGCGACAGAGCTCGGAATTCGCTCTGAGTTCGAGGCGCACGTGGAGATGCACTTAGATGCACGCCGCACAGCCGGTACGGTCCTCGCGTGTAATGCAGGGAACCGAGATCACGAAAAGGCGTGGGCGCGTTATCTCACGATGCACGTTACAATTGCCAAAATTCGAACCGTCTCAATACGCGTTGGAATGTCGACTCAGGCGATCGTCTTCTGCCGACCAGAGCGTTGTTTACGCCGACGGATCGGGCCGGCTCGGCTTCGCTCGTCACGCGTAACGCTGAGCGTACGACACGCGGGCGCAAGCGGAGCGCGCGAGAGATCGGGTTGAAAATTATCGATTAAATTGAACGCTTATTCCTAAACACAACTGTTGACTCCTCCTTAATCTCTTCCGATGGTGCTTTGTGTAAACCGACTTGAATTTCATTCTTATCTTCAGTTATTTCGAAGCCATCTTCAACATCTTCTATAAATATCACGTCTCTGCTTATGATGATCCTATCCGTAGTTATGTCAAGTAAACGAAAAGCTTTTGAGTCTTCTGCGTATCCAACGAATCTGAGTTCTTTCGCTTTCACATCCAGTTTTCTTCGTTGCTTTTTTGGAATATGTGCAAACGCGGTACATCCAAATATTCTAAGTTGATTTACATTTGGCTTCTTATATAGTAAACCATAACTCATGAGGTGTCCTTTCTGTAGCCTTTGTTGGTAATCTATTCTGTAAATAATTTGTTGTGACAACTGCCTCTCCCCAATACTTATTTGGTATTTCAGCGTCTATTATCATACATCGCGCCATTTCCATTAACGAGCGATTCTTTCTTTCAACAACGCCATTTTGCTGGGGTGAATAAGCCGCTGTATATTGCACTTGAATACCTTCTTGCTTTAGAAAAGTTTTTAATTCTGCATTAATATATTCCTTTCCTCGATCTGATCTTATGAATTTTGGCTTTCTGTTAAACTGCGTTTTTACCTTTTGAATGTATTCCTTAATGTAACCGGCTGTTTCGTCCTTACTTCGCAACAGAAATACCTCCGTATATCGACTATAATCATCTATGATGGTAAGAATGTATCGTTTCTTTCCAGGTGTCTGAGTTTGCATTGGTCCGCATAAATCTGTATGAATAAGATCCAATATCGATGAAGTTTTGCTTTCTGATCTCTTTGGAAAAGATTTTCTTGCCATTTTTCCTTTAATGCATGCTTTACACGTCGTCCTTATCCCACAGTCAGTAATCTTCAGTTCCACAGGAAGTCCGTTATTTGCTAGCTGCTTGACTGCTTCAGAGTCTCGATGTCCAAAACGTTTATGCCACATGTGCTGACAATGTTTATTGTGCTTCTGAATTGCCACACAAGCCTGTTGTGACACTCGTAGTTTATATAAGTTAGATGATTCATCTGCAACGGCGACGATCTTTCCATCTTTAGTTATATAGCATTTTTTGCTCTCAAATTTAACGTGCAAACCTTTTTCTGTTAGTCGCTTTACAGATAGCAAACTGCCTTCTAAACTAGGTACATATAAAACGTCAGTAACCTTCACTTCAATAATTTTATTTTTATCATTATGACATTTTAACTTGCCCATACCGATTCCGCATGCTTCTCCCGACTCACCGTCTGCTAATCGGATGTCAATTTTCTTAGTTGGATCGAGCTCTTCGAAAAAATCTTTATTATTTGTCATATGGCTCGTAGCCCCAGAATCGATAAACCAGGTGTTTAATGTCTTTTCTTTTGTATTAACATGAAAACAAACCTCACCTGATTTGCTACCGTCTTTACAAGGATTCTCCGCTGCTTGATTTGCCTTTTTTTTATTTTGTTTCCATTTCTCGTACTTGTAACAGTCCCTTTTCTGATGTCCATGCTTCTTACAGAAGAAACATTCTTGATTTCCGTGACTTTTCTCCTTGCTTTCCTTCGATGTCTTCAGTGCAGATTCGCTTGATTCACCTAAAGTTCCTATCGCTTTTCGCCTCTTGTACTCATCGATTAACTTGCCCTTTACGAGATCCAGCGTAAGGTCTTCTTCTGCTCTGCTTTCAAGCGCCGTAATGAGCGTGTTGTATGAATCTGGCAAACTACTTAACATCATTGCAACGATTAAATGATCCATTAATTGCTCTCCTAATGCTGGTAATTTATTCACAAGATCAAGCATATTATTAATGTGATCTTCCATATTTCCATCATCAGTTAACTTTAAGCTGCAAATTATCTTTAGAAGATATACCTTACTTGTCAATGTAGCTTTCTGATGATAAGTCTTAAGAGCATTCCATGTATCACGTGCAGTAGTTTTGTCCCGAATATGCACGAATTGATTATCCTCGACGAGCAATCCGATCGTTGCGCGAGCCTGTCCATCCTTCCGTGTCCAAGCCGCATCTACTGCCGCAGGAGGTTCCTGACTCACTACGTTCCATAAATCTTCTTTAATTAACAGAAGCTCGATTTTATACTTCCAAACCTGATAGTTGTCGTTGTTGAGCTTTGTAATTGTTACACGCGTATTATCTGCCATCATAACCTTAATTTCGATGCGTTAATATCTGGGCCCATAACCTGTTGTCCGTAACGAGCTGAATGTCGCCTTTCTAGCAGGAGTCTTGAGAGGATACAGGTTATAATAACGCAGTGTGTACACTTTATATGCAGTTCAATATGCGATTTCTTTAATAAAGACTTGTAATACAAACTATCTCGTGAAAAGAACGGTTGAGACAAGAGATAGAGACCATAGAGAAAAGCGACTCAAGAAATTGGATAAAATGTATATGATTGGTCTAGGGAAAAAGATGTCGTCGGTGTTTAGCGCCTCGCATTACGAATATTCCAACAGTCACTCAGGAGGGTGACCTTGACAACATATGTCAAGGTC
>JASTWR010002021.1:0-28237 GCA_030770355.1 Harpagoxenus sublaevis | reverse complement strand
CCCGCAGCTGATCCATAAACCCCGCAGCCGAACCGTTTGTAAACATGTGTATGCACACGGACACCACACGGACACCACACGGGGTCGAGAGTCTCGGTTTTGATTGGTGCCGCGGTCAGCCAATCAGCAAGCGTGCCGTCAATTTCGCTTCTCTGATAATTAGGGTGACAGTACATGAAGCGCGGAAGCGCGGGAACGCGGAAACGCGGAAACGCGGAAGACAAAATTTACTAGATTTCCGCGTTCCGTTCCGTCTGTTTTGAATGCCTTGTATTACATGGAGCATATTTTGAGCGGAAAAGCGGAACGGAGAATTATAAAATATTAATTTTTGACGGTATTTATTGATTAAAATGCTTGTGTTCAATAGATAAGTTGAAAAGATAAGCATATTAATACAAATTGCAATGAATTAAGTGAACACAATTTTAAGAAATGAATACAAATGTCTATTTGTCACTATACTGTTCCGCTTTTCCGCCCAAATTGTGCTCCATGTAATACAAGGAGAAACAAACTCGCGGAACGAACGCGTCAAAAATCCGTTGTCAACGCGGATACAGTATACTCCATCAAATTTCAGAGCTGATTGAAAAAGAAAGCTTTTACATACTTCGATTACTTATTATTATATAAAAGTGCCAGTATAATATTATGTATCCAAACATCATGTTGATGATTATTATGAAGTATCTTATGCAAGCAAGGGTTCTTTTATGAACCGACAAGATATGCAGAGATAACTGTGAGATAACTGTCATCATAAACTTGTTTTCTGTTACACAAATATCTTTTATTTATTACATCAGTCGACCGAGTCGACGTCTCGACGTACATACACGCGATAATAGCGGATTCCGCTTTTCCGTTCAAACGTGCGGGACTCAATTCGCGGAAACGCGGAATCTAGTTACTATTCTGTTCCGCGTTTCCGCGTTTCCGCGCTTCCGCGCTTCATGTACTGTCACCCTTAAGCCTTGTGTCCACGATCCGAGAACTCGGTCCGAATTTCGGTTTAAGCCAATGAAACTGTTACCTTTCTGTAAGAGCTGCAAGTTGATTGGCTTAAACCGAAACTCGGACCGAGTTCTCGGATCGTGGACACAAGGCTTTAGAGTCCTATATTGGGTGTTTACGATAATGGCTATCCGAGTAATTTCCACTAGGACCGAAATATATGATAAGCACAGCCATCTACTACCATCATGATTCGTGACAACTCAATGCTGTCCGGTATAGCCAAATCAACGGGCATCACGGGCGAGTTGCGAGTTGCGAGTTCCGTGAGTCTGTAGCAGGTAACCTAAAAAATAAGATTAAAATTATTTGATTATTATAATTAAAAATAATCTGTTCTTAATGTATGGTAAGATTATTAACTTTATTAAAATTATAATTATGTAACACAATCATGTATTTTTAAAGTATTGTCTAAAGTAATGCCAAAGAGGTTATTTTATTTATAAATATTTTTTTTATTTATTTGTCTATCAAGTTCTATCATAACGGTATTATTTCAAAACCTAATATAAAATTTTAATTAGACATCTATTCTCAATAAATGTTATTATTTATTAGTAACTGTAACGTATATATTATAAAAGTTATTTTTTATTAAATAGATAGTGTTAACGCTTTGAAACAAATGAGATAAATTATGTAGAATTATTAAATAAATCATTATTAATAATATTTTTTTAGACTACAAGTAAAATAAAAATTTTAGTATAAATATTTTTTTTTCTTGTAGCAACTGCTTATGATAAGTTGCATGGTGTTATCATTATTTCATAAAAAAAATTATATAATGTATAAATATTATGCATGAATATTTTACTAATGTGACACTAACATTAATGTTTACAATAAATTTTTGTAATTTGTAATGCAAGTGCATAGTAAATTAAGATATACTGTCAACACAATAAGAAAAATTTTTGTTTGTGCAGTTTACTTAAAGCTATATACAAATCTATTAACATTTATGAACAAAATGTTGGATTATTTTCTTCATATTTTATATTGCATTATTATTAAATATTTTTAGACAAGACATGGCTATACAAGGAATGTGGGACTTATTTTTTGACTATCCATCAGATGATGATGATGAAGATTATCTTCCGCCTCAACGGGAATTTCACCCTAAGATTCCAGATTTTTTTGAAAATATTGTATTGACATATTCTTTAACAGGTAAAGGTTTTGCTACAATACAATTTATTGTTTTAATTTTGTACAGGTGTTTTTGTATTATATTAAATGTAATGAACTTCATTATTGTTTAAATAGATTTCAAATCACATTTTCGACTAGAGAAAACTACGTATGAAAGATTGGTACAAAGCCTTGGAGGACGTCTTCACCGTGACCGGGGTGCTGAGAAAATGTCTCCCGATAAACAAATAGCTATTACCTTATGGGTCCTCGGAAATCAGGAAGTTTACAGGTTAGTATGTTAGTATGTTTTATATTAATAACTTATATCCAAGTGCATTTGGCCAAACCACTCTTATGTTTTTCTTCCATTAAACTTTTGTTTGCCTTCAGTTTTTGTCGAGTTTTTATTTTTAAAAATAGTTTTAACAAAAGTTGTACAGCTTTCAAGAAGAAATAATCTAGCGACCTTAGATTGCTTTTGTGTAAAATTGTTAAGGTTTATTGAGGACGACATTGGGTTTTTAAATAAGAATTCCGAATTTTTAAATATTTTTTTGTATTTTATATTAAGATGTTTTTAAAACACCCTTATAAAGTCCTATTTTAATCTCATTATTTCCTAGTTAGAGTCACTTAAATTGTATTAGCAATGAAAAGTTTAAATTATTATAATTTTCGTCTTTCAGATTTATGTGTTTATATATGTATATTGTATAAAGGCAACAAAATTTAACGTTTAATAACAATTCAGTTTTTAAATAATTATGCACATGTAAACCGTAATATATGTACAATTTTTGTTACAGATCGGTAGCAGATAGATTTGGTGTATGTAAGGACACCGTTTGGAAATCTGTATTTGAGGTTGCGATGCTACTAATTGAAGATGTTCATACATATATTAAATGGCCTGAACCTTATGAAATGATTAACTTTGAAAGAGAATTTCGTGCATTAAATGGTTTTCCTGGAGTGATTGGAGCAATTGATGGCTCCCATATAGCTATAAGTGCACCCATAGAAAATTCTGACAATTATATTAACCGCAAAGGTTACCATTCATTAGTGTTACAAGGGATTTGTGATTATAAATTAAGGTTTATAGATGTTTTTACGGGAATGTGCGGTAGTGTTCATGACGCAAGAGTTTGGCGTTTAAGCGATATTAAGGAATTAATAACACAGGATGAAAATAGATACTTTCAAAATCAATACCATCTTTTAGCTGATTCAGCATATCCTTTGTCAAAATATATGTTAACTCCTTATCGAGATAATGGTCATTTAAACCGTCTACAAAGAAACTTTAACACAAAATTGTCAAAAACACGTGTAGTTATCGAACGTGCCTTTGGAATGTTAAAAGGACGATTTAGAAAATTACGATATGTTTATATGTACAATACGGAAATGATACCCTTAATTATTATTGCTTGTTGTATCTTACATAACATATGTATAGAAAATGAAGATGAACCTATGGCATTTGATCCAATAGAAATGGAAATTAATAACGAAGATGCATTTATAAACGGAACAGAAAAAAGAGATCTTATTTCTCAGTTATTGTAAATTTTTGTAATAAAATATGTAATTATATAATTTTGAATTACATGCATATCTTAGTTAGATTTCTCAAATTTTTTAGTATATTTTTATTTTTTGAAAATATCTCTTTTTTCATGTCTTTTTTTATACCTATATATATATATATACACTCGTAGCAAAAAGGTTAATTTGTAATATAATAATAATTATAATTAATTGTTCGAAATAACTAAAATAATCATAAAACAATATTTACGTAAATAAAACTTTAATACTATAATGATCTATTTCTTAACAAGTCCAAATTTTTTATGTAATTAAAAGAAAGGAATAAGGCAAATGGTATATCTATATAAATCAGAAACACAATGATCACATTTAATAAATTTATTACATATAACTTTAAAATAAAATCAGAACATTATATATATTTGTAATAGGTATATATCTTCATAATGCACACATCTAAATAGGAACTTTTGAGTAATGAATAACTAAACTTATTTTGTTCACTACAACATAAACATTTATAATTATTACAGAAAATTAGGAACATTTGGTTATATATAAAAAAAATAAACAATAATTATAACAATATTAAAATAAGATTATCACATATCATTTTGTACTTTTGTACATGTGATTTTAATATTATACTTAATGTAATAGAAAAAAAATTATTTTTTATTGATATTTGAAATATAACGAGCTTTTTAGATTTTCTTACGTTAATATTGCTTAGTAAACTTAATTTGTATTTTTGAAATATTTTTTATACTTTCTTATTTCCTTCTACTTTTTTATTTTTTTCAACTTTATTTCCGTCTACTTTTTTAAAATGCTTTTCTAGTAAAGATAAGAAACGTTCTCTTTGGTCATAATTTTCTTGGTGATGTTTCGCTTTTTGTTCTACTAATTCTGCAATCCAGGTAGGTTTTTTAGGCTTTCTTCTTCTTATCGGTCGGTTCTTTAAAATATTGGATGCTTCTAAATTTTCTTCATTCTCTTCATTCTCTTTATTTTCTTCAGTGTGTTCAGTACTCAAATCTATGCTTTCAGATGTATTTACATTTACTCTAAAACCGCGTGTACTTGATGCTACGGACAAAGGTGTAATTTCTGGGTTTTTTCTTAACATATCATCAATAATATCAAAATATTCCCAAGTTTCTTTTGCTGCGCCAGTACGATTATTTGCATCTTTTAACGTTTTATATCTTTTCTTCATACCAGTCCATTTGATACAACAGTTTTCCGCTGTCAAATTATAACCATGAGTGTTAATAACTGCAGCAATAGTTTTCCAAGCTTGCTTATTTAATGGAATAGTAGAAGATTCTGTATACGTGGTTATTTCTGCTAGCAGCAGTTTTACCATATTATTAGTCCACTGAACTCTGTAATTCACTGTAATTACAAAAATTAATTACTAACAAATTATAATAATTGACTTATATAATTATCTTTATTAAATAATCATGTACATACCAACATCATTCACTTCTCTCACTCAACTTAATTTATCTGTAGCCATTTCTCAACAAAGCAGACCTGTAAAAATCAGATTTTTTAAAATGTATATTATATGTAGATTTTACTGCTACAAAAATAGAAATCTAAGCAATCGGAACCAATAAAAATCTAACAGAATTCAACAAAGTATGATATGAAATTGACAGCAGAAGCCAAAATCTGTTCTTTCATGACTGCTTATGTTTATAAGTACGTTTAAATAAAATAACATTAATAACATTTATTGAGAATTGGTCTAATTAAAACGTTATATTAGATTTTGAAATAATACCGTTATGATAGAAACTTGATAGACAAATAAATAAAAAAAATGTTTGTAAATAAGATAATTTCTTTGGCATTACTTCAGACAATACTTTAAAAATATTGTGTTACATAATTGTGTTACATAATTATAATTTTAATGAAGTTAATAATCTTACCATACATTAAGAACAGATTATTTTTAATTATAATAATCAAATAATTTATATCTTATTTTTTAGGTTACCTGCTACAGACTCACGGAACTCGCAACTCGCAACTCGCCCGTGATGCCCGTTGATTTGGCTATACCGGACCATGGTGGAAGTATACAAGGTGAAGCCGTGCGCATAATGGCGGTATCATGGCCAGAGAACCAATCAGAACTGCCCCCACACTAAAAGGCGGTAATTCGAAATGAGATAATTTCAATAAAATAAAAACACAGTTTTGCCAGATTAAAACAAGTGTATTAATTAATGTTTACATGAGAAACAACAAAATAAAACTAAAAATTATACTTTTTATAAAATAAACAGAAATGATTTCAAAAACTTTATAATATTACAACCTAATAATATAGCATTACAACCTTTATAACGTAATGAGATATAGTACAGGTTACAGTTGTAATTTCATTACATACCACGTTTTATCTTATAATCTTTATCCCTCTGGCAAGCCTTCAACCACTTTATTCTAAACTCTGGATCTTTCGGAAATTAGTAAAACTTTACTTTTTTCATAAAAAGGACATTCGTCCGATTTTTACAATTTTTTACAAAGCAGCTCGGCATTTTCGATCGTTTATTTGCGCAATGCACTATTAATCTTTCACTGTTTAATGCACAACAAGCACAATCTGTGTTTACTATATTGCTATGTTGGTCATAGTGGATTTTATGTTTGGGGGCACTTCTGATTGGTTGACTGCTCCCCTCCACTTTTGAACCACTGCGCATCCACCGGACGGCTTCACCTTGTATACTTCCACCATGTACCGGACAGCATTGAGTTGTCACGAATCATGATGGTAGTAGATGGCTGTGCTTATCATATATTTCGGTCCTAGTGGAAATTACTCGGATAGCCATTATCGTAAACACCCATTGTATAAAAGCTGCGCAACGACACCGATAGTTGTCGGTATCGTGTACAGAATTGGGCCCCTGTTGTGAGATGGAACGGTGTAAACAGGGACGTATCAAATGTTTAGTCCGCACCAACTTGATACGCGTACCAACCGATTTAACGGTGTAAACTAGACCACTGAAAACATTGGACTTTATCTGGATTAAAAACCTAACCTAACCTGTTGTGAGATGGAACGGTGTAAACAGGGATGTATCAAATGTTTAGTCCGCACCAACTTGATACGCGTACCAACCGATTTAACGGTGTAAACTAGACCAATGGCTCCATTCAGTACTACAACCGCTCACTGAGCGCTCAGTGAGCTCTTGCATCTGATTGGAATATTCCTTTAGATCTAAAAATTTACGCCTATCAGATGCAAGAGCTCACTGAGCGCTTAGTGAGCTAATGAGCGCAACTGCTCACTGAGCGCTCAGTGAGCTCTTGCATCTGATTGGGATATTCCTTTAGATCTAAAAATTTACGCCTATCAGATGCAAGAGCTCACTGAGCGCTCAGTGAGCGGTTGCGCTCCTGAATGCCCCCAATGGCTACTCACCCCCGTTTACGCGGAGTGACTTATCGTAAGTTACGATAATCTGAATGAATTATCGTAAGTTACTACAGAAGTAACGCTCGCATAAACAAGGTATATGAATACCGGCCTAGGAGAAAAGATATATTCACGATTGACCCCCTATACACCAGAAAATGGCCGCCGATATTCCCTCCACTTTGCCTCAGTTCTGGCACTGTCACAGTTCACAACGAATAACGAAGGTAGCAGTCTAGTAGTATATAGAAGCCCGTGGTTTAAGCAATCATAGGCGTTTTAGGTTAGATCACTGATCACGATCTGACACTATTGTTTTTGAAGTTTTGTATGATAGTTACTTTGCGGCTATACGGGACAACGCATCGTTAATTATTTTATGCAAATGATATGTGCACGTGGATGCCTCGACGTGGAGACGTGTGCGAGCGAAGGTCGTGGTTGACCAGGTGCGCGCGTTCTGCGTTGCAAGTTTTTCGCGGAATTCTCCGTTCCACCTAGCCTTCGCATCACTATCTTCTATATTATGAAGAAACGTCAAAGAAGACCGGTCCTGACACTCAACAAGCCGCAGGGCAACTATCACGGCGAACACGCGCAAAGTAAATATCAACGTTTGTTTTTAGTTGGCAAACTGAATACTGAATGCTTTCGACGTTATTTTCCCTACCTTAAAGTATTTAAAAAATCTAAAAAAATTCACAAAACATCTGTCAACATTGTAGATAACGATTTTATAGTCATTTTGATAAACTGAATATGTCAACAGTTTTTTATTTTGTCCGATTACTGTACTTTACAAATATACTTTATTAACATTAATGATCATTGAAATATGCATTAAGAATTAATGCGTACTTAGTGTGTTATCACTTGTTTATCTTATTTGTATTATGTATTATCATTATGTTGTAGGTAAGTGTAAGCCGATAAATAATGTACAACCCACGCAGAATGAGGCCAATCCATTGGCCAACATGTTGTGCCAATACAACTCTGACAGCGACACGGAAGATCCCAAGAAAGATACACAGAAATTGGATGATCAAGTCAATGATTTCCTTAAGGTAAATAGCTGATGACACGTTTTCTGTATTAAAAAAAATTATATTTACTTATGCATGTTTGTAGGAAATTCAACTCATTGCCCCTGAACAACCTATTCCGAATCTTGTTAATGATCCAAGTTTAACTGCTAAAGCACGATCTGCACATCATACAAGCCAACAAACACGTAAGGATTTTAAATAAATAAAAATAATAAAATATATAATAAATATCCCTCTGTCTGACATTTTTTTGGAACCTTTTGATTGACAACGTGGGTCTGTCTGCTTCCAACATTATTTTCCCTACCTTAAAGTATTTATAAAATCTGAAAAAATTCACAAAACATTGTCAACATTGTAGATAACGATTTTATAGTCATTTTGATAAACATTTATTTAATATTTTTGGGTGGGCTTGCAAATTTTACAGTTACAAGCAGATGTTGTTTTGGCTCGGATGCTGTAGAGCCACGTTGTCTGACGGAGGGATATTATTGTGGAACATTTAAATATCTGCATTTTAGTGTGGCAAGAATGCTATGATGAATCTACTGGTTATCCTTACTATTGGCATATCGAAACTAATGAGGTAACATGGGATATGCCAAAGGAGTTACGTTTATTACAGAAACAATCAGAGGTCGAACCTGGAACAAAACATCCTATCCAAGGACCCCATTGGGTAGATTTTTCGTCTATAGCATGTAATTGTCATTTTATAAATTTTTCTACTTCTAGTATAGTATTTTAACAAGAAATTTTCGATGAGCATTGATTGCAGATCGGCAGTCTCAAGCAAATATACCGGAAGGTATGATACCGCAGGAAGTGGTAGCAAGAAATCGCAACAGATTTCTGCACAATGAAACTCCCAAGAAATATGACCCGGAAAACAAACCAGAAATTAAGAACGAGTCTCCGACGAAGGACGATGATTCGGATGATGGGTATAGTATAAAAATTATATTTTAAATAGAATTGTATTATCTTGATATGACAATTAAAGAATATATTATTAATTTGTAGACGGATAGAGATGATAACATCTTTTGGTAGCGATGGAAGTGATTCGGAGGAGGAAAATAATTCTTCAGATGAGAATAAGTTATCGACGTCTTTATCTGGGCCTGTAAAATCTGTGCTGTGTTTAAAAAGCAGCGAAATTGGACCTGCCTTCTGTCCAACGGGAATACAATCGCCTACCAAAAATTTGTTTCATTCGTATAAATCTGATTCGACTGACATATCAAACTCTACAAGTCATCCTGAAGAACTTGAGGAGCATAAAATAACTGAATCCGATAGTAAAAGTATAGTTCAAGGCGAAAAAGAGTTCCTTATGGAGAACAAAAATAGGAAAGATACTAATGCATACAACACAGTTTCGAAATTGGATATTAATGTGTCTTTAGTACCTGGTTATGGGGATGATTCAGATGGAGAAGAGGAAGTTAGACTCAAGCAAGAAATAAAGCCTTTGTTCCCAATTGTGCAGAATGAGGAGTATGTAAACGTAACAAACTCGTTAAAAAATACTCACGATGTTTCTGCGAAAAATTCTGGTAATGTACAAAGTCCCGATCAGTGTAGCGACAGCAACGAAGATACGCAAGAAATGCGGAATGATCATGAAAAAATGGAAGAGAAGGACTCGAAGACAGATGAAGATAAGTCCAAGACAAATATATTTCTGGAGGACATGCAAATGTGCGGCAAAGCTTTTCAAAGAAAGAAGCGGATAGCATTTGATGGTATCAATTATACAGATTATTTTTATCTAATTTTACTCTATAATAATTATATGTAACGAATATTTGCATTTTTTCTTAAAATTATTATATCAAATTTTTTGTTTGTCTTAAAAATTATATTTTTATATTTTTAAACAAATAATTTTCTCCTAAATTTTAGTTACATCCACTAAAGTTAAACAAAGTAATAATACGTATCACGAAAATACAATTCGAGATGACAACAGCAGTGATCTTGTGAGCACCGAAATTACTTTACGTAATTCCGATGACGGCGACGCGGGAGTGCAAAATCAATTATGTGCAGAAAGTCAAAAGGAATGTGATGAAACATATAAGGAAACAGAAGAGTGCATTAAGACTGAAGAAAAGTTTAATTTGAAAGACGAATCGTGCGACTCAGAAGTATCTGCGGAACACAAAACAGTATCGAACATTGTTGAGGAAAAAATTAACGAGGAGATGAATGACATGTCTCAGATTATAACAGAGAAATTGAAGTTTCTTTCCGAAGGAAGGGAGAGTGTCTCTGCTGTTCAAACAATGCAAATTCAACTACAAGTTAGTATTTACACACACACACACACACACACACACACACACACACACACAATTTTGATATATATACAGGGTGTACCATTTTAATCAACACACTTGAATTTCTCCGAAACCATGCGAGATATCGAAATCCTGTTTTTACGAGGTTTGTATGGCATTAAGGCATTTTGATTTAAAAAATTTGACCTTGAGTGGAGGCGTCATGGTCAAATAAAGGCTAACTTAATTTTTTTTAAGTGGCAACATAATTTTTTAAACACTTAAGCTGGCGCCAGACTATGCGCGATTCGTGGTTCGTGATTCGCGATTCGCTATTCGTATTAACATTCGTGAATAGCGTGTATAGGCAGTTTCGTCTAATTCGCATTCGCTGTTTACCATTCAAGCTGGCGCCAGACTATGCGCGATTCGTGATTCGTGATTCGCGGTTCGCCATTCGTAAAGATTCGTACAAATCACGAATCGCGCATAGTCTGGCGCCGAAGATTCGTATAGATTCGTATCGTTCACCAATGTCTCGTAAGATTCGTGAATAGTGTATATAGGCAGATTCGTCGAATTCGCATTCGCAATCGCTGTTTTGATTTTGTCAAAAAACCGCACCGCTGGCGAATCGGCGCGAATGGTAAACAGCGATTGCCGAATGCGAATTCGACGAATCTGCCTATATACACTATTCACGAATCTTACGAGACATTATTGAACGATACGAATCTATACGAATCTTCGGCGCCAGACTATGCGCGATTCGTGATTTGTACGAATCTTTACGAATGGCGAACCGCGAATCACGAATCACGAATCGCGCATAGTCTGGCGCCAGCTTAAGCTGGGGTTAAGATTCGTGAATAGTGTGTATAGGCAGATTCGTCGAATTCGCATCAACTGTTTACCATTCGCGCCGATTCGCCAGCGAAGCGCTTTTTCGAATCGTGGTTCGTGATTAGCGGTTCGCTATTCATATAAGATTCGTGAATAGTGTGTACTTATAGGCAGATTCGTCGAATTCGCATTCGCTGTTCACCATTCGCGCCGTTTCGCCAGCAGAGCGGTTTTTTGGCGAGATCAAAGAGCGCGAATCGCCACGAATGATCAATTTGTCTTGATTCGTGTTGATTCGCGTTGCTTTGGCCCGTGTGCAACAACAACGAATCGTGCGTTCGTCATTTCCTTGATTGTGCGTTCGTCATTTTTTTGATTTCGTCAAAAAACCTCACCGATGGCGAATCGGCGCGAATGGTAAACAGCGAATGCCGAATGTGATTTCGACGAATTTGCCTATACACACTATTCACGAATCTTACACGAGACATTGGCGAACGATACGAATCTATACGAATCTTCGGCGTCAGACTATGCGCGATTCGTGATTCGTACGAATCTTTACGAATGGCGAACCGCGAATCACGAATCACGAATCGCGCATAGTCTGGCCCCAGCTTTAAGGTAGTCCTAGAGAAAAAAATCTAACTGCGTTAAGTCTGGGGATCTAGCTGGCCAGGTTACAGGGCCACCTCTTCCAATCCAGCGTTCTGGAAACATTTGGTTCAGGGTATTCCAAACTCTGCGATCATAATGTGCAGGCGCCTGATCCTACTGAAACCACGGTTCTTGCCGAGTTATAAGAACGACGTTCTCTAAAAGTTCCGACAGTTTCTGTTCCAGAATCTCATTGTAAACCGCGCCTGTAAGGTCGAATATGTCGCAATCATTTAGAAATCGTATTGCCCTCTGCATTCGTAGCCAGGGACGGTAGTTCGAACATGTACGAAGGCAATAATATTGTATGCTCGTATTTGGTTATTTGACCTCTGACGACCTTGGGTCATAGCGCGTTAAGTTCGTAATGAGAAGGGTTACAAACGTAGGTGTTTAAAAAATTATATTGCTATTTAAAAAAGTTAAATTGACCTTTATTTGACCATGACGCTTCTACCCAAAGTCAAATTTTTTAAATTAAAATATGTCCCACTTGATACCATACAACCTCGTAAAAACATGATTTCGATATCTCGCATGGTTTCAAGTGCGTTGATTAAAATAGGACACCCTACAGAGTGGGGCACCTAACTTGCACATCTCGAAAATCTTGTAAATTATAAGTTGTACGAAAAATTGTTATATACAAAAGTTGCATGACTTCGAGGGGATCATTACATAGTGCAAAAATTTTTTAATAAGTAAAAGCGTTTAAATTTTAAGGTCAACTTGTTTTTCTAAATAAAATGTTATATTTTTTGTGCCACTGTTAGAAGGTTAAATTTTGCGTTAAAATATATTATTATTGATTGGCCTAAACCTAATAGATAATGAGATATTCAAGGAGACAAAAAGTAACAAGGAGTTGGAAATTTAATATCTTAGATGAATGTAGTAAGATGAATGAGCCAGCGGCATTTCCTAAGTAATGTTTATTAACACGAGTAAGCGATTCTCATCCATGTCATTCAATTCAGTATGAATGATATCGTCGATCTATATCATAATATCTACATGATTTTGTACCGTAATACATAATTTTAGCTCTTGTTGCATTTTCACCGTACGCACCATAAATCAGAAGCATATCTATCTTTTCACTACCTACTAGAAAATTTCCTTTCTGCGATACGTATACAGATCGACGATATCATTCATACTGAATTGAATGACATGGATGAGAATCGCTTACTTGTGTTGATAAACATTACTTAGAAAATACCGCTGGCTTATTCATCTTACTACATTCATCTAACTATAAGATATTAAATTTCCAACTCCTTGTTATTTTTTGTTTCCTTGAATATCTCGTTATCTATTAAATTTAGGTCAATCAATGATAATACATTTAAACGCAAAAGTAAACATACATGCTAACAGTGGCACAAAAAATATAACATCTTTTAAAAAAACAAAGTTGACCTTAAAATTTTTTAAACGCTTCTACTTAAAAAAAAATTGTGCACTATGTAATGATTCCCTCAAAGTCATGCAACCTTTGTATAAATATAACAATTTTTCGTGTACAACTTATAATTTAAAAGTTTTTTGAGGTGTACAAGTTAGGTGTTCCACCCTGTATGTATATGTATACATATATACAGGGTGTTAAAAAAAAGAGTAAAATATTTTAAGGGGTGATTTCTCACACGAATTCAAGACGAAAACTTCATATGACCATATGTCCGAAACGGTTTACAATTAGTTTCAAAAATACAAGATGTCAAAGTTAAAGGTAAAATTTCATTATTTCCAAAAATTTCGAAAACCACTCGGGTTATTTTGATGTCCTTTAATCATACACCAAGTTTCATCAAAATAATCCGAGTAGATTTCGAAATTTTTGGAAATAACGAAATTTTTTTCTCCAATTTTGACACCCACTAATTTTGAAACCAAGCCGTTTCGGACATATGGTCATATAAAGTTTTCCTCTTGAATTTGTGTGAGGAATTACCCCTTAAAATATTTTACCCTTTTTTTTAACACCCTGTATACATGTGTATATGGCATTCTCCCTGAAATTTACATGCTCTAACCCTGACTTACTCACATAATTTTGACAATTTTTTGCTGAAAAGTATTCTGAAAAAGAAAAGTATTTTTGTTTGGGCTTACAATCAATATTTCCGATAGTGTGATTTTTGTAAGAAATTAAATTTTTTGGTAACTTCACTTTCTAAATTGTTAATATCTTGGAAATATTCAATCCTATCGAAAAATGACTCCGATACAATTTGTTCTGTTTAAAATGAATTACCTATCATGTATATAGATATATTTTAATTTTTGGAGTCTAAAGTTGTGTTATGCGATGTTAAAGAGAAAAAGATCGTTTTTCGTAAAGTTCGCCATTTTTTTAAATTAAAAAGAAAATATCTTTAAATTGGCTGAAGAAGACTGTAAAGTTCGAAACGTTCCTACTTGCTATGTATTTATGAGATATTAAACTTTCATCAATTTGACATCTAATATTGCTCGTTTATTGGCTTTGACAATTTTACTTGTGTTAAAAATAAAAATAAAAATGTTATTGGAAACGGAATTTTTGAGACCTGAAGTATGGCAAGATTTTTTCCGAGAAGTTCTATCTAATTGAAATTTTGTAATAACCTGAATTCGGCATTACTCGGACTAAAATAGTAACAATGGTTAGTAGCAGATTAATGATATATATCTTGATATTATATTGTTACAAACTGAAAAAACAAATTTTTGGGTATCATTTTTTTGCCATTACGATTTTTCTATACAAAGCCTATGCTACGTTTTATAACTAATTATATTTCGTAACAATATGATATCAAGATATGTAATATTAATCTGCTATAACACATGCATTTTTACTATTTTACTCCGAGTAATGCCAAATTCAGGTTATTACAAAAACTTCAATTAAATAGAACTTATCGAAAAAAAATCTTGCCATGCTCAAGAAGTTTCAAAAATTCTGTAATTTTGAATAAAATTTTTATAAATTTTTTTTTTAATTAAGAAAATGGCAAATTTTGCGAAAAACGATTTTTTTCTCTTTAACATCGTATAACACAACTTTAGACTGTCCAGAAATTAAAAAATATATACAGTGTGTTTATAAAGTCAGTCCCCACCCCCTATATTTCGGAAACGGCTCAAAATTATGGAAAATCGCGGACTACGTGTTCGATTATTTTGAGGGGCTACTCATTTAAGGAGGTTGGAGGAGTTGTCGGTAATTATGCACAAAAAGATCCCACCTTTGTACCTATATGTATAATGTTTGTTGCTATGAATACCTTGTCATACTGATTGTATTTCCCAACAAGAAACACGTGGCGCTCATTGCTTATTAAAAAGTTATTAACAAAATCAAACGGGCGCAGTAAAACCTGTGACGTCCATTAAGCTGACACAGCCACTTTTGCATAATAGAACAAAACATATAGAGAAATTTAGTGCTTATTTGTTGCTAATTTGTTGCTCTATTCGGGATTTTGTTGCTGCAGCCATTTCGGAAAAAACAGTGGCTGTGCTAGCTTAAGTTTAAGTTAGCACAGCCACATGAAGAAAAACATAAATTAAAGAACAAGGTCATATTTATTTAGTGCTATCTTGTTGCTAACTTGTTGCTTCATTCCCACATCCGTTGCACCACCCCTACCATGAGACAACTACTCCTAATTAATCTCATCTAGCACAACACCGTAAAAATTCCAATTTCAAGAAATATCTCGACGGATTATATTTTTTTGATTTTGTTGCTTCTCCTTTTTATCAATCCCGATTTTATTTTTCCACCCATCTCATTAGAAAATTACTTCCAAGTAATCCTATCTAGCACAACATCTTATAGCTCGAATTTTTAGGACATTCTCGACGGATTATATTATTCTAATTTTGTTGCATTACATTTTCATCGATCCCGATTTTGTTGCTCTACCCCTATTATCAGAAAACTATCCCCCGATATTCCTATCTATCACAACATCTTATAGCTCAAATTTTTAGGACATTTTTGATGAATTATATTATTCTGATTTTGTTGCATTACATTTTCATCGATCCCGATTTTGTTGCTCCATTCCTATTATCAGAAAACTACCCCTAATTAATCCCATCTAGCACACAGCACCGTAAAAATTATAATTTCAAGAAATATCTTGACGGATTATATTATTTTGATTTTGTTGCTTCGCATTTTTATCAATCCCGATTTTGTTTCTCCGCTCCTAACTATCGAATACCACCCGTATTTACTCTATTTCAGCACAACACTTCAGACTTGCAAATTATACGAAAATCTCGATAGATGAAAATGTGAAGCAACGATATCAGAATAATATAATCTGTCGAGAATGTCCTAAAAATTCGACATGTAAGGTGTTGTGCTAGATAGGTGTATCGGGGGGTAGTTTTTTGATGATAAGGGTGAAGCAACAAAATCGGGATCGATAAAAATGTGAAGCAACAAAATCAGAATAATATAATCCGTCGAGAATATCCTAAAAATTCGAATTGTAAAATGTTGTGCTATATAGGAATATTGGGAGAGGGGAGCGTAGTTTTCTTATAGTAGGGGTAGAGCAACAAAATCCAAATTGATGAAAATGTGAAGCAACAAAATCGAAATAATATAATTCATCGAGAATGTCATAAAAATTCGAGCTATAAGATGTTGTGCCAGATAGGAGTACCTGGGGGTAGTTTTCTGATGATAGGGGTGGAGCAATAAAATCGGGATTAACGAAAATGTGAAGCAACAAAATTAGAATAATATAATCCGTCGAGAATGTCCTAAAAATTCGAGTTATAAGATGTTGTGCTAGATAGGATTACTTGGGGGTAATTTTCTAATGAGATGGGTGGAAAAATAAAATCGGGATTGATAAAAAGGAGAAGCAACAAAATCAGAATAATATAATCCGTCGAGAATGTCCTAAAAATTCGAGCTATAAGATTTTGTGCTAGATAAGATTACCTGGGGATAGTATTCTAATGAGGTGGGTGAAGCAATAAAATCGGGATTGATAAAAAAGAGAAACAACAAAATAAAAAGAATATGATCCGTCGAGAAATTTCTTGAAATTGGAATTTTACGGTGTTGTGCTAGATGAAATTAATTAGGGGTAGTTTTCTGATAATAGGAGTGGAGCAAAAAAATCCGAATTGATGAAAATGTAAAGCAACAAAATCAAAATAATCTAATCCATCGACAATGTCCTAAAAATTCGACCTATAAGGTGTTGTGCCAGATAGGAGTACCTGGGGGTAGTTTTCTGATGATAGGGGTGGCGCAATAAAATCGGGATCAACGAAAATGTGAAGCAACAAAATTAGAATAATATAATTCGTCGAGAATATCCTAAAAATTCGAGCTATAAGATGTTGTGCTAGATAAGATTACTTGGGGGTAATTTTCTAATGAGATGGGTGGAAAAAAAAAATCGGGATTGATAAAAAGGAGAAGCAACAAAATCAAAAAAATATAATCAGTCGAGATATTTCTTGAAATTGGAATTTTTACGGTGTTGTGCTAGATGAGATTAATTAGGGGTAGTTTTCTGATAATAGGAGTGGAGCAACAAAATCCGAATCGATGAAAATGTAAAGCAACAAAATCAAAATAATGTAATCCATCGAGTGTATCCTAAAAATTCGACCTATAAGGTGTTGTGCCAGATAGGAGTACCTGGGGGTAGTTTTCTGATGATAGGTGTGGCGCAATAAAATCGGGATCAACGAAAATGTAAAGCAACAAAATTAGAATAATATAATTCGTGGAGAATGTTCTAAAAATTCGAGCTATAAGATGTTGTGCTAGATAGGAGTATCGGGGGGTAGTTTTCTGATGATAAGGGTAGAGCACCAAAGTCGGGATCAATGGAAATGTGAAGCAACAAAATCAGAATAATATCCGTCGAGAATGTCCTAAAAATTCGAGCTGTAAGGTGTTGTGCTAGATAGAAGTATGGGGGGGGGGGGGTAGTTTTCTGATGATAAGAGTGGAGCAACAAAATCAAAATAATATAATCCGTCAAGATATTTCTTGAAATTGGAATTTTTACAGTGTTGTGCTAGATGGGATTAATTAGGGAGTTTTCTCATGGTAGGGGTGGTGCAACGGATGTGGGAATGAAGCAACAAGTTAGCAACAAGATAGCACTAAATAAATATGACCTTGTTCTTTAATTTATGTTTTTTTTCATGTGGCTGTGCTAACTTAAACTTAAGCTAGTACAGCCACTGTTTTTTCCGAAATGGCTGCAGCAACAAAATCCCGAAGAGAGCAACAAATTAGCAACAAAAGAGCACTAAATTTCTCTATATATTTTATTCGATTATGTTAAAGTGGCTGTGTCAGCTTAATAGACGTACAACTGTGCCGCAATCAACAACGTAGAACTACGTCTACTGTCACTATTTTATGCTAAAGTATGGAGCGAAGGACAGTTGACGTAGGGCTACGTCAACTGTCTCTATTTCATGTTAAAGTATTTAGCGAAGAACAGTTGACGTAGCCCTACGTCAACTGTCCTTCGCTCCATACTTTAACATAAAATAGTGACAGTAGACGTAGTTCTACGTTGTTGATTGTGACACAGTTTTTACTGTGCCCGTTTGATTGTTTTTATAATTTTATTATATTCTTCAGTCTTTTCTGCCCATATTTTATATTGTATAATTCTTTAAAATTTGATTGATTATATAGTTCTTGAGTTATATATAAGCGAAAAAAATATGTGTTTGTAATTTGCACACTGTTTTATTATATTTTCAAATTCAATTATATTTTTCAGTCTTTTCTACCCCTATTTTATATATAATTTTTTAGAATTTGGTTGATTAGTTCTTGAGTTACATACATTAGAATTTGCGAGGAATATGTACATACATAGAAGCCTAATAAAGCTGAGTCTAATCAACCAATTCTTAAAGCATTATATATGAAATAGGGGTAGAAAAGACTGAAGAATATAATGGAATTAGAAAAGTTGCCAATAATTAATATTAAATTGCCAAAAAGAACAATTATTGGAAGTGGTTGAGACGAGCATAATTATTTGCTTATAATTGTTTGGCTTCCTCATTGAGGAAGCTTTTTGAGACTTTCGAGACTTTCAAGAGGAAATGGGACTATATAAGCTATCTAATGACGTATTAATCATTACTATACAATTATTAGTTTCGAAGATATAAACATTCAAAAATGTGACATGTTTTCGTTGCATCTGTGCTCCCAATGTTACCCCCTACCCACTGTCGAGAAAGACGTAGTTCTATGTCAAAAAAAGTTTGAAAAATATAGCAGTTGTTTTGAGTATTATGAGACATATACAGGGTGTCCCATTTTAACTTAGACAGCAATATATCTCGGAAACTAAGCTTTATCGAAAAAAAATGTTCTAGACAAAAGTTGTAGGGTTTAAAAAGATCTATTTACTGACCGTATTAGTTTGACCATCGGTAGCATCTTAAAGGTCAGGTCAAGATTACCTTTTAAATAAAACCCCGTATTTTTTTTGCATTTTCTTGTAGCCCTTGTCGAGTCATTTTCAAAACACTATAATAAAGCTCCCGTTTGTTAAGAATTTCCTGAGATATGGCAAATTTTTTAATAATATTTTTTATATAAAACAAGTATCTCGTAAAGTATTTATTCATTTTTCGATGACTTTACCTTGATACTTTTATAAGTAGAATAATGAGAGGAATTGAATACTAATAATAATTTTTACATTTGCAATTATGTAAAATTAAATGCGTCTACAAGATGCAATCAAAATTTTTGAAATAATTATTTCAGTTTTTTTTACAACAATCGATTCCTTTCATTATTCTACGTATAAAAGTATTATGGTAAAGTTATCGAAAAGTGAATACTTTACAAGATATTTCATGTTTTATATGAAAAATATGACAAAATTTGAAATATCTCAGGAAATTCTTAACGAAAGATAGCTTTATTATAGTGTTTTGAAAACGTTTCGACAAGGGCTACAAGAATATGCAATAAGAAATAGGGGGTTTTATTTAAAAAAATTACCTGACCTTGGAGACGCCAACCATAGTCAAACTAATAATGTCAGTAAATAGATCTTTTTAAACGCTACAACTTTTGTCTAAAACATTTTTTCCGATAAAGCTTAGTTTCTGTGATATTTTGCTGTATAAGTAAAATAGGACATCCTGCATACAGGGTGTCCCAGACCTGACGTCCAACTTGTTACTGGCAGATACCTGAGATCACTCTGAGACGAAAATCCTAGTACCAAAATGTCGTGGCTATAATAGTTTTCAAATGAGAAGTGTTCAAAGTCGGCTAATCGAGTTGTCCGAAATTCGCGCACTTAGTCATGTCACATCGCACAGGTAGTGGTGTTTTCAAGCACATCAATTCTATTCTCGAAACTGATAAAATTTTGCATACGCATTGTCTGCGTTGTTGGAGTTGCCTCTTATCTTTATTGTAATTATACGGGAATTATTAATTAAATGTAATAATATTAATAGCAGAATAAAAGACATGAGTATTAGCTGTATGAAATGTGATACGTATTGAACTGTTAAATCTGTGAATTTTATTATAAATGGATAATGACTATGGTGGTAAAAATGTACATACAGATAAATACATATAAACTAATAAATTATATTTTTGTTTATTAATAAGTGCTAATAATAACAGAACATAAAATAAATATACATAGTTTTACTTTTAAATTAATAAAATACATAATTTTCTTTTATTAGTAATTAAATTATTTATTGAGCTTGAAATACATGTTTCTTCTTCTTTTGCTATTGCACGCCCAAATGTGTATAACAAGTGTTGTTCGGAACTATCAGCAAAAATATATTTTTAAAATTATTATATTAGGTGCGTGAAACAGGGTCTGTATTGCCCGACATAAGAAAAGATGCAATGTTGAACGTCGTACTCGCATAGTCCAAATTTAAAAGAAGCAATTTATAAACTGTAGATAATTTACATATCTTCTATTAGTATAATACAAATTGTACAGATTTTAAAAAGATACACTAAATTTATTATTTAGATTATAATAAAATGTACCTATAATTTCTAAAAGATGCTCGAAATGTGCATAGACGAGCATTTTTATTTTAATAAATAAATAATTTTATTATTAATAATAACATATTAGTTCATACATGTACTATTTTCGGTAATTATATAGAATAACTAACACAGCTCGGATTACTTTGACCTTGACATATGTTGTCAAGGACATGATTCTGAGTAACTTTTCCTTATAACTTAATCGGCGGTCGCTACTTATTAAAAAGTTATTAACAAATAAAGTTTGACAAATATAGTAGTTATTTTGAATCGCTTGACTTTCGATGATGAATATGTCGCAGCTACATGGTGTACACACACAAACACGCGCGGGGGGTGGGGGTGGGGTGCAAGGGGGACCTTCGGCCTCCCTCCCGTTCCCCCTCCAACGCTAGGCTGGATGGACCTCGCTTTACAACTTACAAAGTACATGCTAAGTTGTAAAGCGAGGTCCACCCTGCCTACCGGCGGAGGGGTGCGGGAGGGGGGCCGAAGGTTCCCCCTTGCACCCCACCCCGCGTGTGTGTATGTGCACCATGTGGCTGCAACATATTTATCATCGAAAGTCAAGCGATAAGCATTACATAATTTGTTAAAGCAGAGAATAGTTGGTATATGAAAAGTACATATTTATATATCAACTAGTTTTGTCTAGTTTCGTCTTCGATAATAGCCAGAAACTCGTGTAGTCGCATGTTTTGCTTTGGAAGTCAAAGACCATCAAAGACCGACTGGTAATACGTTAGATACAAAGGACACGAATTGTTGCGACGTAAACATTGCCCCTCCCTTTCACCCCCCCCGCGCGCGCGCGCGCGCGCGTGTGTGTGTGTGTACACTATGTAGCTGCGACATATTCATCATCGAAAGTCAAGCGATTCAAAATTACTACTGTATTTGTCAAACTTTATTTGTTAATAACTTTTTAATAAGTAGCGACCGTCGATTAAGTTATAAGGAAAAGTTACTCAGAATCATGTCCTTGACAACATATGTCAAGGTCAAAGTAATCCGAGCTGTGTTAATTATTCTATATAATTACCCTATTTTCACATATATATTAGTCCCTTATGCCTTTCAATACTCAAAAAACTGCTATATTCTTCAAACTTTTTGTTAATAACTTTTTAATGAGCAACGACCCCCGGCTAAAACCTTTTGATTGTTGTTCAGGGTCATGACCTTGACAATATATGTCAAGATCAAGGTCATTGGAGGGTGGTCCGTTATTCTAAATAATTACCTAATAATTTCAAAAATATGTTTTTGCTGATAGTTCTACGTTCCGAATAACACTTGTTATACACATTCGCGCGTGCAATATCAAGAGAAGAAGAAACATGTATTTCAAGCTTAATAAATAATTTAATTACTAATAAAAGAAAATTATGTATTTTATTAATTTAAAAGTAAAACTATGTATATTTATTTTATGTTCTGTTATTATTAGCACTTATTAATAAACAAAAATATAATTTATTAGTTTATATGTATTTATCTGTATGTACATTTTTACCACCATAGTCATTATCCATTTATAATAAAATTTACAGATTTGACAGTTCGATACGTATCACATTTCATACAGCTAATACTCATGTCTTTTATTCTGCTATTAATATTATTACATTTAATTAATAATTCCCGTATAATTACAATAAAGATAAGAGGCAACTCCAACAACGCAGACAATGCGTATGCAAAATTATATCAGTTTCGAGAATAGAATTGATGTGCTTGAAAACACCACTACCTGTGCGATGTGACATGACTGAGTGCGCGAATTTCGGACAACTCGATTGGCCGACTTTGAACACTTCTCATTTGAAAACTATTATAGCCACGACATTTTGGTACTAGGATCTTCGTTTCAGAGTGATCTCAGGTATCTGCCAGTAACAAGTGGGACGTCACTCGGGGAGAAATTTTGACAGTTATTTTTGTAGTTAAGCAACTTAGCATTTTGGTTAGTGCCCCTTAAGTGAAAATTATCTTTGCGTAACTGAATATCGACAGAACTAATTGAGAGAATTGACTAGTATAACTTAAACATCTTTGACATAGATAGAATAGCTAATTGCGATTTTTAGTTACGCGGGGTTAATTAGAAATATCGCTTAAGAGAGAACTGTGACGTCACATATGAGGACGGAACATCACTCTAAATCTTAATTACGCTTTTGCAAATGTCAGTTGTCGGTGGAAAGTTTAGTTAATTACCTACAAATGCCATTACCTCAACTCATATTTATAATCTATAGAACTTGGTTAACCAAATTAAAATTAACATTATTTGTATAACTTAAATTTGTGGATGTAAAATTTAGGAATTTGGAGAGTGAAATTGAATTGTGGTTGTTAAGTAATCCCAGTATTCGTTCTATTGCGCGAGCTCAGAAATATAAGTTTCAGAATAGTTACTGTAGAATAGATTGTTAGCTCAGCGTTAGCGTACTAGGCTACCATTCCGGAATCTTAGGTTTTTAGGTTCGAATCCCGTCAATGCGTTTACAAAAATTGTAAAACAATGCGTAATTGTAAATAATAAAATAGAATATATGCGAAACCATTAATACAGATTAACTAAAAAATATTAGAAAAAATAAGAACTGTTTACAAAAAAAAAAATCATTTTTTTTCCGTTAAAATATTGCACCGAAATCGTTACTGTAGAATCCGTAATAGTCGTTGTCTAACTGAGATGTGCAATTACTGCAACAGCAATTCGATGATAAAACTGTGTCTGGAGAACTCGAGATTTCTTCTCATAACCAACACTCACACTTGCTTAAGTCAATTTTTAGGTTTTTTAACTGATACTATTCCTCTGACGTCATTATTTTGATGACGTATTTCTAATCCAGATACGAGGTTACGTAAAATTAGTGTTACGAGCAATCCTAATCATTTGATTACTAGTCGTGGGCCCCAAAATGGGTTGCTTAACTGTCTTTTTTTCTCCCAAAGCAGGTCTGGGACACTCTGTATATGAAAGACTAATACATATATCAGAGAACATGCGTTGGCGGGAAAGGGGGCTTCATTCCTCCCGGACCCTCCTACAGGGGTCGGTGTGGGGTGGACTTCGCTTCATCTTACAAAGCATATGCGTGGGCGGGGGGGCTTTGCCTCCCTGCACTCCCCATGCATGTACTTTGTAAGTTGAAGCAAGATCTATCCTACACCGACCCTGAAGGAGGTGCAGGGAGAGCAAAAAAGCCCCTCCGCCCACGCATATGCTTTGTAAGATGAAGCGAGGTTCAACCCACACCGACCCCTGTAGGGGGGTTCGGGGGGACGGAGCCCCCTCCCCTCCCGCCCATATACTTTGATATATTAGTCTTTTATAGTATATCAAGAGACACGGTAGTGTCTCGCGCCAAGTACGCGCGGAGCGAGACCGCCCCATGACTCTTACGCGACGCGACGAGTTGCGAGTACCCGAGATTTTGAGATCTCATAATACTCAAAATAACTGCTATATTTTTCAAACTTTTTTTGTTAATAACTTTTTAATAAGCAATGACCGCCACGTGTTTCTTGATGGGAAATACTCAGTATGACACAAGGTATTCATAGCAACAAAACATTATATAGATACGAAGGTAGGACCTTTTTGTGCATAATTACCGAATTGTCCCCCCAAGAGGGTGCCCCAGGGGGACCTTAACTAAATTTCAAATGAAATTCTCCTATATTGTAATATATCGTTTGAAAGGGTGTTTGAAAATCTCGCGCGTTTTGGTTAGCGACAGCGAAAGTAAAACGGCGACCGCGGCGAGCGCGGTGAGGGGAGCCGAGCCCGATCGCTTTTTGTCTCACCGGTCCGCGCTTGGTGACGATTCTCGCAGCGACGCAACGAATTGCGTAGTCGTGCTGATAACGCGAAGGTCGCGGGTTCGTTCCCCTCATGGGCCACCAAAAAAGCGAAAGTAAAACGGCGACCGCGGCGAGCGCGGTGAGGGGAGCCGAGCCCGATCGCTTTTTGGTGTAATGTACTTAGATAAAGTAAATGTTTTGAATTATTGCCATACGCTGCGGGACCGTTTTCGAAATATATTGCGGGCAATGTGCAAATAGTGCTTTGATGAGCAAATCACGCACCCATGCGACTTGTTTGCCGTATCATCTTTAGGCTTCCCTTGAAAATGGGACTTTGCGGAAGGTTGTTGTGAGCGAGGCGTTGCCTTTCCATGTTTACACTTTTCAACAGCTTGAAGAAAGCGTAAGCGATTTAATACGAAAGCACTGAATTGATCCTACGTAGGAGGTTGCTTAGCCGAACCTAACTGGTTTTCCCAGGCTTTAACGGAATCCGAGTCGAGACGTTAAACTGCAGTAAATACAAGGAAGTCATCCCGATATTGCACAGGGCGTTGTAAGGTTTCAAGAGTGCGGTGTGTGCATGATGTTAGTATACAGCTGTTCCATTTCGCTAGCTGATTCCTTCGTCATACGCTTCAAGGTGGATAAAGATTGAAGAGCTTCATTGACAAGCAATCGCGTATTCTCGTAGAATGAGACTAAGGCATCCCATGCCTTTTGGAAGTTATCAGAAGTGAGCGTTGTATTTTTCAGCAATAGGGCAGCTGAACCTGTCATACTCGTCTTCAAATATTGCAGCTTTTCTACCGATGTAAGCGTAGGATTCGTTATAACGATTGAATTGAATAAGTCTTTGAAGGACAGCCAGTCAGTCTGAGATCCATTAAATTTCGGCAAATCAATACGCGGTAAGCGTGCGTGATGGTAAACAGTTGGAGTGTTTAAAGTAGAGAACGATGGATTGTTGGATGCACTGAACGTTGGATCGGTTGAGGTAGATTGCGTAGATGACGTTTGTGTAACTAATTCATGTCCCGGTTCGTGAATAGTATCTATTTTTTCGAGGGCTGTAAGATATCGTTGGTGAGTCGACTAAAAAAAGCTGTCGGAAAAATATGAGTGAGTGAGCAAACGCGTCCTGTCATCAGAATTTAATTCACGCGCGGCGATAACGATTGTATTATGGGTGACCGAGGTAACAAAATACCTGACCTACGTTCACCGGATTTGAATCATAACAGTCCGTTTTTTCAAACTTTTTAAACAAAGGGCATAAAATAAGAAAAATTTTAGCATAAACCAGAGGTCAATACGTTGACCCGTTCAGGAGTTATTTATTAAAAATTAGCTTTTTCGAACTTTGGTTCTATATAACTGCCGAACGGATCAACGTATCGACCTCTGGTTTGTGCCAAAATTTTATGTCCTTATTTTATGCCCTTTCAAACGATATACTACAATATGGATGGTAGACTTAAAGTTTTTCAGTGTCCCAGGGGAGACTCCAACTCCAAAAGAGTGTCCCCAAAAACACACGTTTTGACGTAGAACTACGACTTTCCCGACGTTGGGTAGGAAGTAATATTGGGAGCACAGATGCAACAAATGCAACGAAAACATGTCACACTTTGAACGTTTATATTTTTGAAACTACTAATCGTAGAGTAATGATTAATACATCATTAGATAGCTTATAATAAGTCCTTTTCCTTTCGAAAGTATTGAAAGTCTCAAAAAGCTTCCTCAATGAGGAAGCCAAACAGTTATAAACAAATAACTACTGTTTGAAACTGTTTAAAACATTGCAACTAAAACATGTGATTATTTACAAAAGAAATTGCATGAAAAGCGAAACAAACAAAAACTAATAGATGTGTATGTCGCAAAAAAGTTTTTGTTTAGTTTTATAAGTTTTTTATCTATATTTATGTAACATATAGATATAAAAATATAATAACTAGCTGGTTACCCGGGCTTCGCCCCGGAGGACTTCTCGCCCCATTGTAGACATGAGTTAGTACATAGACAACAGAAGAAATGAACAATACGATGAAGAAATTTAAATCTGAAGCGATAAATTGGAGCAAAAGTACGAACAAACACAAACATAATTTTAATTCATCTTTATCATGTCATGAGATAATATTGTTCATTACAATCAAACGAAAGTTTATTGGAGTCAAAATTGATTTCAGCCGTTGCGTCAAAGAATGCGGTAATCGAGTGTCAAA
Organism: Harpagoxenus sublaevis; assembly: GCA_030770355.1. Classification (NCBI taxonomy): domain Eukaryota; kingdom Metazoa; phylum Arthropoda; class Insecta; order Hymenoptera; family Formicidae; genus Harpagoxenus; species Harpagoxenus sublaevis. The sequence goes on along the minus strand of JASTWR010002021.1, from coordinate 1,115 downwards.
GTTTATTTGACGATGTATGAACGAAGGAAAGTTATTTAAAGCAGCGAATCGTTTGTATATTGAACAGTCTTTTTATTATAGCAGAGAATGTGCTGTACAGATATTAAGCGTCGAAGTTAACAAACAGAAATAATTTGTTAAAGCAGAGAATAGTTGGTATATGAAAAGTACATATTATATGTACGATGAATATTGTTATATAAATATGTATTTTTTATATACCAACTATTCTTGCTTTAACAAATTATTTCTGTTTTTTTAACTTCGACGCATAATATCTGTAGCAGAAATAATTTGTTAAAGCAGAGAATAGTTGGTATATGAAAAGTATGCTTTGTAAGTTAAAGCGAGGTCCACTCTGTACAGGGTTGGGAGGGGGGATGCAAAGGGAGCCGCGGGTGCGAACACAGCAAACGGAGAACGACGTTTCTTAATTGTAAATTTTCAGCTTCGAGTTTTGCATCGCAATATCTCCGCTTGTAGGGCACGTAGCGGAAACATAAAAAAACTTTTGTTATAGGAATTTAGTCCAAGCTATCCATTAAGCCTAGTTGGAACTTAATCCGTTCGCTAGTTATCGAGATCTCAAAATCTCGGGTACTCGCAACTCGTTGCGTCGCGTTAATAGAGCCACGGCGGTCTTGCTTTGCGCGTACTTGGCGCGAGGCACACTGTGTTTCTTGATTACTTTGATTTTTTCAAGGTAAGATATTACTTGGATTCTTTCAAGGCAGATTATCAACATAAATTATAATTTTAAACAATAAGCAAAACCCGTTCATAATTACCCTAGCTACGATTCGGCATTGTCCGGCGTGCGGCGGGTAACTCCGAATGGCAAAGTTTTGCTTTTTGTTTAAATTGTTTATGTTGAAAATTTATAAATATTATTGTAATTTAAAGTCAAATAACTGAATATTACTTGAAATAGACTTCTATAATTGATAAATAATTGTCAGTTTTTATTTAACTTTTCCCTTAGATGTTCGCATTCTTCCATTCTCCCATACCCTTAAAACTATTTTCGTTAATAAATTTATTGTGGAATAAGTGGGTATTTGTAAGCAATAACCAAGTCAATATCTCATCGGGTCTAAGAGATATTGAAAAATCCG